>JARHVA010000407.1:1920000-2075000 GCA_037957365.1 Torreya grandis
TTATCATATTATCTAGTTAGATGATATTTTAGGGTATATATGGTGATGTTAAGAGATAAACATGGCTAGTATAGTTTAACACCTAGCCAATACAACATAAAGGGTTAGCTTAGATGATACCATGGGGAATGACCAATGTAGCAAGATGAATAGATGGATAATATCATAAGGTATGGTTGATACAATATACTAAATTTGTGGGTTAAAATGTAAGGTATGGTTGGTGTAATTAAAAGTTTGTCTTGCTTGATATAGTAAGGTATGGCCAATGTAGTTATAATCCTGACCAATGCGATTTTAAAATGATAAAAAAATGTTAGTTTTTATATTTTTCATTAATTTTGAGCAATTCTTTCAAATTTTTGGATCAAATTTTGATTGGGCTTGTTTCTCTAGATTTTCACTAATTACATACAAATGAGAAAGAAACTAAGATTAAGAGGTTATGGGTTTGATGTTACCCAAATTTAGTGCGCACCGTATCCAGGCCTTCTGGGAGCTCCTCTTTGGCTATGGAGGAAACACCTGCAGTAAGAATGAAACTTAAACAAGAAAGATGTTAGAAGAGGCTATGGTGGACTGCCAAGCTATGCGCTCGGTCCCAGAAGCGTGAAGCTCCTTAAGGGATGACAATCCACTGTTTAAAGATAAAAGTATTGTAAAGGAAGAAATGATAAATGACTAAAGAAATAGAAAAGTAGATGGTGTGTACCTATTCCCTACAGTTTGTGTATCTCAGAATGCTACAGAAGGCTGGCTGAAGGTTCTATCTGGTCTAGATGGGCTGTTTAGATGGCTTTCTAGTTTACTAGTTTAGAACACAGTCACTGATGGTGGTGGGTCTGCCGAGGTCGATCTGGTAAATGGTGTCGACATCAGTTAGGTTGTCGATGTCGATTTGGGTTGTTAGCCTTAGACAACTTTTAGAGTATTTTTGGGATAGACAGAGGGGTTTCTGGAAATTCAAAGGTTGGTGCAGGGTTACAGGAAGGTGAATGAGGTTTGAGGAAGGGTATAGGTAGAGGATTGGTGTGAAAAGGGGGTGAGAACAAGGGGAAGGACTTTCAGCCCCTCCATGGAAGAAGTCAGGCCTCTTGATAGTATTTAGAAATATCAATGAAAATTAATTGACAATATATTCTAAAACACTAAAATGAAAACCAGAGTACTTAGCTTTATAAGGTGAAGAACCAGAGGTTTTAGAATAGTGATTCCCATTGTGGCTAATGTGACCAATTTTGTGAGCCAATGAAGTGAACATGGATTACTTCAATTTAGTAGCTTGAGGTCCTCATACAATCTTTCAATCCAGTCTCTAGAATAATTTGTGCAGAGCTTTAGTAGCCAAGAGAATGATAGTCGAGTTCTGGTGCTTGAAATCTTAGAGTGTGCATGTGAATGTGAAAAAAGGTAGGCTTAGCTTAGTGTTAGAGCTTGGCTTATGTAATCGACGTCGGCGATCCCACCGACATCAGTGTAGAACTATCGATATCAATTGTGGGTTGATAGATGTCGACAGAGAGAGAATAGGTTAAATGGCTATTTTTAGCTCTTTTCCTATTTCTCCACCCACCAAGTGCCTTTTCCATTGGAGAACAGTAAAAATAAGGGCTTATGAGGCATGGGAGTTGGTTAGGGAGTTAAGATGGGGTGAGAATAGGTCATAGGTAGTTAGGGTTTGGAGGACCTAGTCTCAGGTTGACTCATAGGCTAAGAAATGGTCTTAGGATGAGGTGTCTAGGTGAGGTGTCCAAGGTGAGGTAATTAATTTAAAATATGTAGTTTTTAAATCAATAAGGTGTGCAAGTGTGGGTTAGGAGTGTTAACATTTAGAAGGGAAACAAGAGGGGTTAACACGATATTGGTGTCTACATTTTCCCCTTTTATCTTGTGGTTTGTTCTGATGAACTGCAAGACAAAAATAGATGTAGGCATAAGTAGTTTTTAAATTAATAAGGTGTGCAAGTGTGGGTTAGGAGTGTTAACATTTAAAAGGGGACCAAGGGGGGTTGACACGATATTGGTGTCTACATTTTCCCCTTTTTGTCTTGTGGTTTATTCTGATGAACTGCAAGACAAAAATAGATGTAGGTTACCCTAGGTATGGGATGAGGTATTTCCCTTTGAAACAGGAATCGAGAGAAGGTAATCCAAAATTGGGTGCCGATTTGATAGGCAGTAGATGGGTAGGATGAGGTTGGAGTGTGAACGCTATAATAGTTGAGATTGTGTGTATACCACTTCACTTGATAGGCAAGTCAAATTGTTGTAGGCAAGGTCAAGGAAGACTAAAATCAAAGTAACTGGTCCCCAGCTTATTAGTGGTAGCTGATTGGGTTTAAATGATCAAAGCTATAACTCCAATGGTCATCGTGTTCCAAGTATCTAGGCTAAGAAGTGCTCCTAAAAAATACAAAAATGTCATAGATATTGGGGATTAACTTGGTCACGATCTGACAATAGGTGTGAGGGGCACGCATAATTTGCTAACTATTCATGAGGTAGCATATGCAATCAAAACAACTAAGGCAAAGTTGTCTCAAAAGTGGTCATGGTCTGAGGAGATAGTCACGATCTCTGAGGTCATTTATCGAGTCAGGTTGAGATATAAGTGATCTCGAGTGTTGTTTGTTGTGGTTAGGGAGATGTATGTGATCTCCAATGTGCCCCATGAGAAGTCTAAGGTGACTTCTATAGTGTAAGGGCTGGTTGTTTGATCATGTTAGTATTTTTAGCATTTCCCATATGTTTAATGGTACATGCTTGAAATGATGAGTGTATGATGATGTTATAGCTTTTTCCATATTGTGTGATGGTGTATGTTGTAACATAGGTTATGTGGTTTTTCATCCTTAGCGATTTTCCATATTGGTGATGGTGTATGCTAAAAATGAAATGAGTTTATTTATGCTTCATCAGGTTTCCATATTGGTGATGGTATATGCTTGACATAAATTGTGTTTGGTTGATAGTTTCCATGTGTATTGTTTTCCATAGAAACTAATGTGAATGGGCTATGATAATTTATATAACACAAATTGGTATTTGCATTAAATAAATCATGATGTTATGTTAGTGGTTAGAAAATGTTTTGGTTGTATTTTATCAGAAACATGTGATGTTATTTATGATAAAATTGAGTTGAATGTTAGGTTCATAACTTTATAGTGAAAATTATGAGATGACAATATGCGAGCATATAATTTTAAGACACTGCGTCCTAAAAGATAAATTGGCATGTGACGAAGGTGTGTAAGAAGTGAAAGGTGCATTGCTCTTTCATTGACAAGGACCATAATGATAACATAGATAGGGTTTTTGTAAACAAAAGCCCCATTCATGCATTACATTGTTGACCATTGGTTTTTGTTAGAGAAGTACCCTAATCACTTGACATTAAGTGAGCTCAAAATCCCTTGGGTATTTTTGGGTAATAGGTGTGATTATGTGATATGTGAGGATAGTGTAACCCTTTTTAGCAGGGATAACTTTGCCCCTTTTATAGGTGACCCTGAGAATGACTATAGGCAAGTCCATGACTTAATAGTTTGTCAGTCAGTTTTTTTTTGGTAGACTGATCAATGCGGGAAGTCTACTTGGGAATGTTGTTTTGTTTTGTGGTCATGTGAAGCTAAACAATGTGGGAAACTTCTGAGAGGGTGCTATTTTTGTATCAAAATTTGGGCATAGCCATCTTTCGAGGGAGTGGTCTATATTTTGCTTTGTATGTTTTGATTTCTGAATAGCTATCCTTCAAGGGAGTAGTCTATTAATTATAGCAATAATGTAGCTATCCTTTGAGGGAGCAATCTACATTTATAGTTTATGACTTTTTAATATTTTGTTAGGCATCCCAATTTTATGTTTTTTTTTGGTTAACTAAACTTTTAGTCATGGACTAGACTATAGAGGTTTAGGGGTTTCCCTCTTATTAGGACAAAGCATTAATGCTTAAAAAAGGGTTAACTAATTTTTGTAAGGAAAAAGGGTTGAAAGGAATAAGAATGAGGATGATGGGGGTTGTTCAAGGGATGATCTCAAGTTAAACATCAAGTGAATATTACTTGGTTAATAGTAGAATGGTCATAGATGTAAGGCATTAAGGGGCTCAGGTTTTGGCTGGCCTTCAAGAGAAGATAGATGATAAGTGCTTGATCCATACTTGTGCATTATTATACAAGTTCTGAGCCAATTAGGAGAAAATTTGCCTCGTTTGCTTCTTTCCATATTGGTCACGTGTTGGTTTTCTTTAAGGATGAGATCTCCAATTTTGAAATCTTGCTCTTTCAAATTTTTGTTGTAGGCATGCTTGATGCGATCTTGGTAGATATGAAGATGATTAAGAGCGGCAAGATGATGTTCCTCGAGTAACTCAACTTGTGTTAATCAATCTTGAAAAAAGTCATTATTAGAGAGCATGTCATGTAAGGAGATGCAAAGAGAAGGTATTTGTACTTCAAGAGGCAAGATAGCCTCAGTTCCATACACTAAGGAGAAAGGTGTAGCACCCATAGGGGTTTGGATGCTAGTGCAGTAGGCCCACAAAGTGAAGGGAATGTGAGTGTGCCAATCCCTTCCAGTGTCGTTGACCACCTTCATTAGGATTTTGTTAGAAGCTTTTACCTATCCATTTGCTTGTGGATAGTAAGGTGAGGAGAAGCTGAGTTTGATGCCAAAAGTGTCGCAAAGCTTTTGGACAATTTTGTTTTTGAAATATTTTCCATTATCGGTGATTATCTTGTGAGGTACATCGAAACAACAGATGATGTGGTGGTTAATGAAGTTGATGATTTTTTTGGCTTTAGTGGAGATGAGGGGAATAACTTCCACCCATTTAGTGAAATATTTAGTCACTGTGATAATAGACTGATGTTAGAGAGATGAATGAGGGTTAATCTCACCAATTAGATCCAAGCCCCATTGTGAAAAGGGCCAAAAATCTTTAGCAACTTGTAAAGCATGGCTAGGGACGTGAAGTAGGTTAGCATGTTGCTAGCATTTGATACAATGCCAAACATAGTCACTACAGTCTTGGTTAAGAGTGGGCCAATAATAGCCTAGGCAGAGGATGCACTTTGCAATCGAGTTACCACTGAAATGTCCTCCACAAATCCCATCATGGACTTGTTTGATGGCATGAGATGTCTTAGTGGTGGTTAGGCATTAGAGAAGGAGGCCGTCGAAACCTCATTTGTAGAGAAGACCCCATAGCATGGTGTATCGAGCAGTACTCTTGATAAAAGCCTACCGTCCATTGCTAGAGAGGTCAAGAGGAATGATAGAATAAGTCAAGTAGTCAACAACTTGTTTATACTAAACATCATGTGGACTAGAGTCGATATTGCCAACAAAGTTGATGTTAGTTGAGATATAAGAGGGTAATACCAAATGGTGTACCATGACATAGATTCTCAAGGAAGAAGATGAAGATGGGATGTGTGAGGTGAGAGAGTCCATTGTGTTGGCAAACTTATTTGTAGAGCGAGGAACAGTTTGCAAGAGATAACAGTCAAAAGACCCTAACAATGTGTCAACATGGTGTTTATATCATTGCAAAACTTTGTTTTTACAAAGATATGAATTGTTAATCTGATTAATGACTAGTTGCGAGTTGCCAAAGATATTGATGGTCTTAATGCCCAAGAAAATGGTAGTTTAAAGCCCCAAAACTAAGGCTTCATACTCAGCCATGTTATTGGTGCATTTGAAGTCGAGTTTGAAGGATAGAGGCATGGGCTCACCCTCATGAGGGATGAGAATGACCCCCGTATCCCCACCAAGTTGACATTTAGATCCATTAAAGAACATTATCATTTGATAGGGGATGTCATCGGTGGATAGCATGGTGATAGACTCATCAGGAAATTCAAAGTTAGAGGGTTGGTATCAGGTAAAGGGGCATCTGCTAGTTGGTCAGTGATCATTTGCCACATTATAGACTTTTGTTGAATGAATTTCAAATTGAACTCAGTGAGAAGCATGAGCTAATGAGCCATACGTTGGTTTTGGTATGGCTTAGAATGCATGTATTTGAGAGGGTCGGTGTGGGTGATGACGTAAGTCTTGTGGTTGAGGAGATAGTGGCAGAGTTTGGAGGTAGAAAAGATTAATGCCAAGAAAAGTTTTTTGATATGAGTATACCAAGTTTCATAGTCAATCACTGTTCAGCTTATATAATAAACCACCTACTCATGACATTGTTCATCTCGATGCGTGATCATGGCACCTAAGGAATAATTTGTTGTCAAAATGTAAAGATAGAAGGGTTGGTCATCTTTAGGTGGAATAAGGACTGGTGGTGAGACAAGATAAAATTTAAGAGCCTCAAAGTTCTCTTAGTAATCCTTATTCCAATTAAAGGAGACGTCCTTCTTGAGGAGGTGATGGAAGGGTTGGCATTGGTTAGATAGTTGTGAGATGAAGCGATGAAAAGATTGAAGCTTCCTTTGTAGGTTGCAAAGTTGTTTTAGGTTAGTTGGTGGGGGCATCTTGAGTATGGCTCAAATCTTAGCTAGATCTACCTTAATGCCATGGAGAGAAATGATGAAACCCAAAATCTTCCTTGAGAGAACCCCAAAGATGCATTTCTTGGGGTTGAGTCAAACGTTATATTGTAGTAGGCAAGTGATTATTGTTTTGAGAATGGTTAGGTGGTCATGGCAAAGTTTTGATTTCCCCAACAGGTCATCCACATAGTCCTCCATGATTTTGTGGAGGAGATTGTGAAAGATATAAGTCATGGCACGTTGGTATGTAGCACCTGCATTTTTGAGGCCAAAAGGCATGACCCTATAGCAGAATGTCCCCCATGGGGTGATGAAGGTGGTTTTATGTTGATCTCTGGGGCAATCAAGATTTGGTTATATCTTGAAAACTCATCTATGAGGGATAGAATCTCATGACCAACCATAAGATCAACAAGTTGGTTGATGATTGGTAAAGGAAAGTCATCCTTTGGGCAAGCTAGGTTGAGGTCACGATAGTCAATACAAATTCAAATTCCCCTTGTTGCTTTTATGACAGGGACAATGTTTGACACCCATTGTGGATAATCAATGGGTTGGATAAATGAGACGGAGAGAAGATGTTGAAGCTCCTCTTTGACAAGGAGTGCGATGCGAGGATGCATCTTGCAAAGCTTTTACCTGACAGGCTTAGCTTCATGATTCATGACGATGTTATGGATGATAATGTTAGGGTCAATACTAGGCATATCACTATAAGACCAAGCAAAGGCTTTGCTATGATCTGTAAGGAATGTGGTATAGTCGATTTGTTCTTAGGCATCTAAAAATTCACCAATCTTTAAAATGTGAGGAACATCGGAAGATGGGAGATTAATGTCAACAATTGATTCGTTTAACATAACTTGTGTTTCCAAAGGAAGTGATCATTGTATGAAGGAGTCATCTACACCCATGTAGGTGAGTATGGCATCATCATCCAGGCATTGGATAGTGTTGATGTTATAAGATTCATCATCTATCATGTATGGATAAATGAGAGGAAGAGACCTTGATGCCTCACCTAGTTGATAGGTCAGGGGTTCCAAGTGAATGGCGTTTATGAAAAAAAAACTAAGAGGGATGGAGACCACCAAATCCATAGGTGAGGGTAGGGGAATAGGCAAGGTTGGAGGAGAATGCTCTATGATAGTTTTGTGGTGAGGGATCTTAGAGGGTCTTGTAGGTTCTTTGAAACCCACACCATGTCATTTCTTGGCATTTTTGATTGCCTTATCATTTAGAGGCTCAATGGGCTTATGGGGACCTTGTTCATAATGCCCAAAGCCAAAACCCTTCCACGCACACCTATGAAGATAGGTGTGATCAAAGATAGGGTTGCCAAGGAAGGAGAAATCACAAGTGAATAGTCAGAGTGATGAGAGAGGATTTCCAATAGTAGGAGCTTGATCTAGCCCTCCATAGGTGAGATTAGTTTGGAGATCGAGAGGACCATATGGGATGACCATTCTGATGCAATGGTCATAGTTGGGGTGGTGATGAAGTTTTCCATATTCCTACAGAGTTTGGAACATGTCAAGGGTAAGCAAATGATACTCCCCAAGTGAAAGGCATGGGAAGGTATCTTCCATAGGATCTTTCATGGTCACTTGAGGAGTAGGCGTAGGTGTGATTGGTGTTTGCGAGCTTGTCGAGGCTTCCACAGGAAAATGTGGTGTTTGGGTGGATGTTTTCAAAGGGATGAGAACATCATTAGGTTGGTAGGTCATGTTGCATGTTTTAAAGGGGGAAGGGTCAGCAAGAATGACATGAACCTACCCTTCATGTTCAAACTTGACACAATGATGCAACATGGAAGGGACACAGGTCATGGAATGTATCCAAGGTCATCCCAATAGCATGTTATATTAGAACTCCCCCTCGATGATACAAAAGAGTTCCAAAATTTTATGTGGGCCAACATGAACATGCAAGACCACAGTGCTAATGGTAGTGGCGGTGGCATCGTTGAAATAATGAAGAATTGTGTCAATTTTTGACATGCTGTTCTTTGGAAGGGCTAGTTGATCATATGTGTGGGTAGAAATGATGTTGATGCTAACACCTCCATCAATCATAACCCACTTAATGTGAGTTTGATCAACATAAGATGTGATAAAGAGTGTGGGATCCTGATCTTCCAAGTTGTAGGCAGGAATCTTAGAATCACTGAAGGTGACGGAGGCAATGATGGGTAACAATTTGACTAAAGCAGCCAGTGGTTGGGGGTCTTCAGGTTGGACCTCCACTACCTATAAAGCTTTGATCAAGGCTTGGTGATGTTGTGGAGAGCTTGTATTAGGTGATACAAAAACATCTTCATAGGGGTTTGGTGAAGTTGTTTCACCATGGAGTCACAATTACCCCTGAAGATGTTGGTTGAGATGTGCCCAAGATAGAAATCTTGGGCTTTGGTGGTGGAGACGGCTTGGCAAATGAATATGTCTAAGGGGTAGAAACCTACTCTTTTCCTTTATCCTTTAGGGTTTGGGACCTAGTGGCCACATTAATAGTGTTGATTTCAAATAAAGGGGGAGAAGGTGGTAGCGGGACCATAATCTCGTGTTGGGATCTTGATTCAAGTGAGGAGGTTTGGGAGGCATGGGATGGTGTTGATAGTTTGTCAAAAAGGTGGTCAAGAGAATCCTCAATGAGAGGGGTATCCTTTTCTAGGTGTTGGTGAATGACAACCTTAAGAGCATATCAACTCTCAGTACCATGCCCAAGTGTGTGATGATACAAGCAGATTTGAGTGTCGTCGAACCAAGATGGTTTTGATCCAAGAGGTCGATATGGCTTAATGGGTGGGAAAACAATGCTAGAAGACTACAATAATTGGCATAACAGTGAAGCATAGGAACCCACTAATGGGTCTGTGCTCATTGTGGTAGTAGGGGTTGACAATTTTTGTTTAGGAGTTGTAGGAGGAATTTTTCATACCACCTTTTTGGTTGGTGGTGTGGCCACACACGTAGATGGCACTTTCTTGATGAGAGGTGTCAAATTTCTTGGAGGAAATATGTTTTGATGGGTAGAGGGAGTAATGGAGGCAGTTTGTCTTTGTGAGGTGTTGGAATAAGGAGCACTCCTGTTAAAGTGGAAGGATGTGGACCCAAGATAGTGGGCAATGGTGAAGGCGAGGGAGGAGTAAACCGATGCATTTTAGAATCCTCCTTTAGTATGGTGAAAGGACCACTACTGTGCAGGGTGAGGTTCAAATCTAACTTCATTTATGGGTGAGTTAGGTTTGATACAGGGTGAACACCAAGAGATCTAATCTGTTTTAGCATGGTGGAAGCCTGCGAGGGTTTGGATTTAGACATGGAAGGCTGAGCTTCTGATGATTTAGAAGTGGAAACCTGATCCTCGTCAGATACTTTGGGGTAAATCATCACAGAAGGGTTGGCAGTATAAGGCGAAGTGGGATGTGTAAGATAAGGAGCCTTAAGTCGCTCCCATAATGCCTCATACTCTAGGTTCTTAGAATGATGGAATCCTAAGTTTTTTACCAATTGAGAGAAGGGTTTAGATGATGTCGCGTGAGGCCTTATAGTCAGTCCTTCAGAGGATTTGGGTGATTGCAAGAGTGGAAACATGTTGGATACAGTGATCACGAGCCAAAGGTGAGAGAGAACCATCACCTGATCTTCCTCAGCCAAAGTGGTGAGGTGGTGAGTTCTTCTCTCGGTAGAGATGGGATTGGAGAATTTAGCTCTTCAAGAGGATAGAGTTTAGGGATGATCATGCCTTCCACGTGTGGTCTAGGAGCATGGAAATTATGATCCTCCATTTGTAATAAGAAAGATAAGGGTGGGACCACCAACATTGGTACCATCAAAGCATCCTCCAATATGGGATAGGCCAAAGTAGACTCTCCTACATGTGAAAGGGGGGTGGATGGAGGACTATCCTCCATCGGTGGAGGAAAAATAGGAGAGGAAGGCTCCTCTAAAGGGTAAAGCAGAGGGATGATGGCCTCTTCTACATGAGGGTGTGGGGTATGAATGGTAAATTCTTCCAATGGTAGAAGAAGAGGGAAGGTGGGGGCAAGAGGAATAAGTAATATGGGATCCTCACGAGGTAGAAGAATGGGTAGAGGAGGTGATTGATGTCATGGGGGTGATACAAGTGAAACGAGTTCATCCACGAGAGGAAGAGGGTGAGGCAAAGGGAGCTTTTCAGTGTGTGGGGGTGGTATGGGTAAAATAGGCTCTTCTACCCATGGTGGAGAAATGGGTTGACCAACCTCTTTAGATTGTGGGAGATTTTGGATAGGAATGAAAGGAAAGACTATGTTGACCGTGCATATGTTGCATTCTTGAGGGTCATCGACCATGGTCTGAACATTGTTCTAACTTGGGGGATGGTTAGGAAATGGTTGCCTAAAGACATCCATGTTTTGGTTGGCCGATGTATTAGGGTTATCCAAAACAAGGTCCCCTTTGTCTAACATGTTTTGAACAATGTTTTTTAGGGTTTTGCAATTATCTATGTCATGACCCTTGACACAATGATAGTTACAAAAGTTGGTTTCCCTATACCTTGTAGGGATGGCTCGTGAGGGGTCAAATTGGATAGGTGGTAATATTTGAGGGAGGTTGAGGACTCCGTGGTGCACTAATTTATCCAATATGGAAGCATACGATTCTCTTATTGGAGTGTATCGTCACTGTTCATACCATTGTTGGAATTGTCTAGTGATGTTTTGTGAAGTGGAGGGCTCAGATTGGTTGGTTGTGGTAGAAGATGGTGACTTAAGGACCACAACATTCACCAAGCCCTTGGACTTGGGGTGGGAAGAAGAAGGATTGGAAGAAGAAGGATCATTGGGTTTTGCATTGGTATTTTTGTTACGTAATTTGACCCTGTCTTCTTAGATTGCATGGAGTTCAAGCTTTCAGACCATAGTGAAAGCTTCATCAAATGTACAAAAAGTTTAAACCCGTAGAGTGGATGAGATGTGCTTGGCACATGCTCTTGAAAAGAGCTCAATGAGTTTAGGTTGAGGTAGTGAGAAGGAGAGTTGGTTGATCAAACCTCTCCAACGAGTGATGAAGTCTACTATTGACTCATCCTCAAATTGTCTAATGGAATAAAGGTCTGTGATGGAGACCTTCTTGGTAATATTGATTGAGAAATGATCAAGGAATACTTGAGTGAGTTGAACAAAGGTAAAGAGAGAATGACTGGTAATGGAGCTATATCAGTCAAGGGTGGTGCTACAAAGTGACATAGGGAATGTGTGAAGCAATAATGCATCATCATGCCCTATGAGGTAGCAAGCATGTCTAAATGCTCACAAATGTTGTTGTGGGTCCTCTTTACTTTGAAAGTGAGTAAATTTTGGGAGTTCCCACTGGCTAGGGTATTGTCGAATAGGAACTGAAGGGTGGATAGGTTCATTACAGATTTGTTCATATGAAAGAACACTCCTCAAACCTGAAACAGATGTCTCAAGGTTAGACATCTTATCCATCAGCATCTTAATTAAATCGGCAGATGGATTGGCATGAGGGGCACCCCCTAAGTTATAGGGTACTTGGAAGGCATTGAAAGGGGTGTATGATGTACTTGGTTACATTTGTGTAGGTGTAACATACTGATAGTTCATCATAGGGGCCGATGTCAAGGCCAAGGGGGCTTGTGCTGCGAAGTTGGAGGGCATAACTTGACTAGATGCTTCCAAGGGTGGTTGAATGGTGGTGACACTAGTTAAAGGATAAGTAGTCACTCTGATGTTTATAGGTAAAAGAGTGGATGGGATAGAGACAATCAAGTTTAGGAAAGGTGTCAAACTTGGTTGAATCGTTTGCATTTGAGGGGGTATAGAAACCCTGATGGAGGTAGGGCAAGAAAGGATAGAAGGGGAGGCCAAATCTTGAACACTGGCCATGGTTGGGTTACTGGTCGAGGCAGTGGCCTGAGTGACCATAGGTTGGGTAGCAAATACTATTGATATCATTGCCGCTTCAACCAAAGAAGTTGGCATCCCATAAATAGGGTTACCCAAAGGATCTCATGTTTGGCTTCTAGCAAGATAATGTTGGAGAGCCTTACCATTGTGGTCAAGGAATATCTCAAAATCTTGATCCCCTTTGGGAACAATATGAGGTTGATTAGGGGTAGGTTGGATAGGAGTATGCTCAGTGTCTGAAGTATACTCCATTAGATGACTTGGCACGAAGGTCAAAGGTGAGAGTGGCTATTGACTCACGTGGTCAACAAGGAATTTGGGTTGACTGTGTGTTAGGACCATCTAAGGAAAAAGGGGTTCAAGTTCTAAAAACTATGTGTTTTAGTTTCAGAAAACTAGAATTTGTGTTAAACAGTAAGAAATTTGGGTTTTAAGCTTGCTATTTGGATTTTTTCTTTTAATTTATTTATTGACAGTGACCGATGTCAGTTGTTTAATTGATATCGGTTAGAAAATGTTGCCGACATCAGTCAGTTAACTAATGTCGGTGAAGGTTTGGTTGCCGACGTCAGTGGAAAAACTGATGTTAATTTCTATGTAATTTTAGAAACATAGAAGATTGATAGTTTTTGGAAGAAGAAGATATTCTGAGTTGTTTTGGACTTTAAAATGGTATGACCTTACTAGCTCAAACACTCAGATAAAACTAGCAGAATAGAAGATTAGGCAAGCAACTTCTAAAACATTAGATTCCTAAGAATGAGTTTTAAAGTCGTGGTGGCTTATGGCTTAAGAGAATGTGTTGGGAGTTGGGCTTGTAGAACAGTTCCTAGAGAGGAAGTCTATGGCTGGTTTCAGGTTGTGTTAGGGTCAGTATGTGGCCTAGTGCTAGGGCTTGCTCCCTTCACTTCATGAACCTAGAGCTGAGCTGGGCCGCTTAGCCAAAATATACCTTCCCTATAGTTTATACTCTACCAGAGAACAAAGTGGGTCCTCCTCTTGGTGGTGAAATCCAAGTAGGATTGTCGGGTGGGGTAAGGTATCCGCTAGGTGATGAAATCCTAGACGGGCCTTGTCTCAAGTAAGTTTATGTGTTCGATTTGAAGTGATTTTGGTTTGGTTGTGTCATATTCGTGTACTATAATTCATTCATAATATTTTAATTACCAAGTGGGCTGAGTGTGCATCCAAGCAAGAATGAAATGCAGTAGTTTTTAACCCAAATCGAAATATGTTATTCAAATGCAAACAAATGGAGAAGAGGTAAAGAGTATGAGTTTTTCACTACTCTATGATGCATGCAAGAAGTAACAAGAAGAAAAAGATATGTTTTTTTTAACCTCTGCTAGTGATTTCCTTTTGAAACAAAAAGATAGAAGAGGTAAAAAAAAGGAGAAAGAATTAATTAACTTTATGTAAAAAAATAGAAAGTAAGGGAAGCTAATTTTTTATTTCCCAAGAAATAAAGGCAAAGAAGAGGGGATGCAAGAAGTGAATATTTTCCTAATGCATCTACATGAAAATTTGATTTTTAAAAGAAGAAGAATGAACCCAAGGAAAACTCCAAGGGTCCCATCGGGCATGCCAGAATGTTTCTCTAGATTTTCACTAATTACATTCAAATGAGAAAGACACTTAGGTTAAGAGGTTATGGGTTTGATGTTACCTGGATTTAGTGAGCACCGTATCCAAGCCTTGTCGAAGCTCCTCTTTGGCTATGGAGGAAACACCTACAGTAAGAATGAAACTTAAACAAGAAAGATGTTAGAAGAGGCTATGGTGGACTGCCAAGCTACGCGCTCAGTCCCGAAAGTGTGAAGTTCCTTAAGGGATGACAGCCAACTATTTAAAGATAAAATTATTGTAAAGGAAGAAATGATAAATGACTAAAGAAATAGAAAATTAGATGGTGTGTACCTATTCCCTGCAGTCTGTGTATCTCAAAATGCTATAGAAGGCTGGTTGAAGGTTTTGTCTGGTCTAGATGGGTTGTTTAGATGGCTTTCTGGTTTGCTAGTTTAGAACATAGTCACTGATGTCAGTGGGTCTGCCGAGGTCAGTCAAGTAAATGTGTCAACGTCAGTTGGGTTGTCGATGTCGGTTGGGGTTGTTGGCCTTGGATGGCTTTTAGAGTATTTTTGGGATAGACAAAGGGGTTTCTAGAAGTTCAGAGGTTGGTGTAGGGTTACAGGAAGGTGAATGAGGTCTGAGGAAGGGTATAGGTAGAGGATTGGTGTGAAAATGGGGTGAGAACAAGGGGAAGGCCTTTCAGCCCCTCCATGGAAGAAATCGGGCCTCTTGACAGTATTTAGAAATATCAATGAAAACTAATTGACAATATATTCTAAAACACTGAAATGAAAACTAGAGTACTTAGCTTTATAAGGTGAAGAACCAGAGGTGTCAGAATAGTGATTCCCATTATGGTTGATGTGACTGGTGTTGTGAGCCAATGAAGCAAACATGGATTGCTTCAATTTAGTAGCTTGAGGTCCTCATACAATCTTTCAATCCAGTCTTTAGAATAATTTGTGCAGAGCTTCGGTAGCTAAGAGAATGATAGTCAAGTTCTGGTGCTTGAAATCTTAGAGTGTGCATGTGAATGTGCAAAAAGGTAGGCTTAGTTCAATGTTAGAGCTTGGCTTATGTAACCGATGTTAGTGATCCCATCGGCATCGGCATAGAACTGATGATGTCGACTGTGGGTTGACTGATGTCGGTGGAGAGAGAATAGGTAAAAGGGCTATTTTTAGCTCTTTACCCATCTCTCCACCCGCCAAGTGCCTTTTCCATTGGAGAATGGTCAAAACAAGGGCTTATGAGGCACGGGAGTTGGTTAGGGAGTTAAGATGGGGTGAGAATAGGTCATAGGTAGTTAGGGTTTGGAGGACCTAGTCTCAGGCTGACTCATAGGCTAAGCAATGGTCTTAGGGTGAGGTGTCTAGGTGAGGTGACCAAGGTGAGGTAATTAATTTAAAATAAGTAGTTTTTAAATTAATAAGGTGTGAAAGTGTGGGTTAGGAGTGTTAACATTTAGAAGGGGACCAAGGGGGGTTGACACGATATTGGTGTCTACAGGGCCTTATTGTTTTATTTTTTTAGAGGTGCAAGAGATTGTGGTAGAATGTCTATGTGTTTCAAATACTAGATTTTCTTAAGAGATTGTAAGTAGTCAATTGAGATAAACTAGTGACTCTAGGCCTAGGCAATATTATGCAGATGTGTTGAGTGCCACTTAGCTTTGAGATAATCACCATATTTTTGGGTTGATGGGAATGAATAACCAATACATTTAGGTTGGTATTGTATGGGGATGACATTGAGGTGGGTATCACCCTAGAAGATGTGTGTTCCATTTTGGGACTACCTATTAAGGACACAACTATGGTGTGTAGTGCCATATACATAACATATGAGAGACAAGAGCAAGCCTAGTGGATTAATAGGTCATATAAGTATGAAGGGTGTAAGTTTATAATTATATTATTTGAGGTATACATATTTACCATTCCATATATTTGGAAGGCCTTGATTAAACTTACATCTACATGTGTGTTATGTCATAAGATTGATGGGAGCATGCCATTATATATTATAGCTATGTGTCACTTGATGCTAGAGTAGGGTAATATTTTTGACATGGGATCAATTATATGGTACAAATAAGGTGTTATTATTATGACATTTTGAGAAGAAATAAATAGACTATGGGATTGATCATGTTTTTGCTAGTTATATTTATGATAAGTTTTTGATGCACAGAACTATAGGATTTATTCATGTTGTTCAAGTTATCCCACATGCATCCACCTTAGATACCATAATGTGGGATAATATTATGGGGATGCCATATGAGGGACTATGGATGCATAGTTATTGTGGCCAACCACATTACATGATAGGGGTTGGAGTCACATTATCAACCACTACACATAGTGGGTAGAGCCACACCTATGCACCCATGTCTTAGGGAAGTTTGGTCTTTCTCACCTAATGGCTTATTTGGTGGTCCCAATATATTAGGTGAGATGCATGAAGGAACCACTAGGATTAATAAGATGAGTAGCATTAGCTACCATAGTGAGACCTCACCATCTTGTGATGATGAGAAGATGATAAAGCTAAAAACAAGATACATAAAGAGATGTGGGAGGAATATAGGTGGTTGTTGTGCCTCAGAGATAGTAGAGGGAATCTCATGCATCTCAAACAAATAGTTGGATCATATAGAAATAAGCATGTATGGGTGTTTGACAAGGTATACTGGTCCAAAGAGGGAGGTTTATATGATTCTCACCATCACACATTTGTGACAACACTCATTTATTGGATACCATGGTGATGATACTAATTTCAATAAGTAAATGTTTTTTATTTTATATTATTACTTTAATTTCATAGAGGTAGAGATATACATGTTATATATTAGTCATAGATATACTAAATTTTTTGATACACATGTGATATTTGATGTTGATTTGGTTTACATTTTTCATATGTGATGAAAAATGAGGAGACATAGTGGAGCCTACCCACCATGAGATTTTGGACCTCATGCTTCTCTAACATGACACTATAGGGATGCCAGATCCTATGGCACTAACAATCAAAGTAAATGCTAGTTAGTTTTGCTTGGTTGGAGAGGCTAATAGGGAGCTTTGATGATGAGAGTAGGATAATTATCAGGTGATGATACTAACAGGAATGGGAGGGGTAGAGGTAGTATCATGTTTATGGTTGATTATTAAGAGAGCTACACACATGAATATAATTGGGTGAGTAGTAGGGTTACATGCGAAGGTTACTCGATTATAGGGATAGGTCTAGGGCTTAAAATCACATACACACACACCAAAATAGATTATGCATGGTGAAAGATATAAAGCCTTCATGGAAATCATGGTAACTCACCCTGCTAAGGGGAGTCAAGGTGGACCATAGGCCTACAACCTACTATGTATTTGATTTTAGTATTTTTAATGTGTGTGTGTGTGTGTGTGTGTGTGTGTGTGTGTGTGTGTGTATATCTTATGACTCATTTTTTGTTATCTAGGTGTGAATATGATGTATGAGTTTATATTATTTCTAGCATACATTACTACTTAATATCATGTTATGATAACATTTACAATATATGATGTATGTTTTATTATTTTCTAGTAAGTGCGAGTAAATGAATGGTAAAAAGAATAAGAGCCAAAAATAATAATAAACTAAAAAATGAATGTAAAACACACTAAATATTGTGAAAATTCATGCAAGGTAGTGTAAATAAAAATATAAAATTTAATAAAATACAAAATACAATCAAACAAGGATATGTATGAAAAATGATGTTATCTAATGTAATACAAGTAAAATAAACTTAACTCAGACATAAAGAAAAGCAAATTTGACTGTCATAAAATGTCATCCAAAATGTGAGAAAATTCAAATCAACTTAAATTAAACATAAATAAATACATAAATTGATTATAAATAATGTCCTATGTAATATCAGTGAAATCCACAAAAATCAAACAAGAACATGATGGAAAAAGAAACAAAAGACTCCAATGAGTGAAAACTCAAAATTAGTGCTTATTCTCAAACATGATATAATAAAACACAACCATATAATGACATGTCTATGATGATATATATGGTGTGGGAAGGTATGGTTATGGGAATTTGTAAGGAAGATTGGATTAATCCCCAAGGTTTTATAATGCAACTCATAAGCTAAATAAGCAAAGTAGCATCATAATATTTTAAAATGAAAATTTGGATTTAGATAAGAGGATATGTGATTAGCTAAAAGTGATATTTTTCAAGGATATATTTGTGTAAATGATGTAAATGAATATGTAAGGTTTTATATAGGTGATATATAAATCCTTAGTGAATACAAGACACTCTGGTCAAGTGCGAAATTCTAATAACTACTGACATCAAAGACATGGGAAAATCCATCTAAAAAATTTAAAAATTATGCTATAAATTGAATTATATAGGTCATACCATGAAGGTAATATGAATTAAAAATAAATGGATCCTACCTTTCCATAACATATTTCATGTTCCTTATGATCCATTACATATTTGTTAGCTTATTGTGAAGCCTAGGTACTTGTGTGATAAATTAGGTGGAACTAAAATGTAGGAAGATATATAAATGTAAGGGTATAAGACCTCCTACCAAATCTACTAATCTATTTCATCCAAATGGACATCGACTCGATAATGAGGCCAACTATCAATCTTGAGCTTCAACTAGAACAGGAGATGTGCCAAACAAAGATTGTGTCTTTTAGTATGATCTAAATTTTAATATTTCAATTGGATTTTGGTTTTAATGGGATTATAATTATTTTATATTTTTTTATTCTTCCTCTATATGAATTTGGAAAGACCAAAAATAGATCACATAAATAGCTAACATAGAGAGTTAATGCCTAGCCACTAGAGAGGAGAACCTAAAGACCATGGTGCCTAAAAGACTCCTAAAATTGCCCCACAAATAAGTGTGAAATATTGAAACTAAATTATGTGTACCTCAAGTGAAATGAGAAAAGGGGAATGGGGATTGTTAATTATCCATCCATGTGAAAAATAATGATGAAAATATGATAGATATGCTTATAGTTGACCATAATGAGGGAAAATGGTGTATCTGAGAGTGAATAAGGTATGATATGATAAGATGATATTCATGTCACTAGGGAAGTTGTAATAACCTACATGAGATATAACAAAAATTTTGATATATGAAGTCATTTCAAAAGATGAGGACTATAAAGTGGGCCAAATAATCACAAGGAGACTAGGGTAAACTGAAGAAAATGTGATATAAATAACCCAAATGTCATACCTAACTGTCATGAGTGAAATGAAGGCCAATTTTAAAATTATTGTAAAGTGATGGAAAGGAGATGTACATGATAAAATAAAGTATTTTAAATGAAAGATAACAAGATATATATACACACAAAATGAATCACATATGCTAAAAATATTAATAAAATTAAATCCACTCATATGATGATGTGAAAATCTTATATGACTCAATTATTTTGAAATATAAATCACCAAAGATCTTGTGGATTGAGTGCATGGAGTGTAAAGGTTTGAAAAGACTGATCTTCCAAGTTGTATTCAAGGAATCATGGTGACCCAATGCCGAAGAGTTGGTATGAAGAGTAGGTAAATAAAAATCCAAAAACATGAAAATCCATGGAAATGTTAAACCTTCTTACTCATATATGAATACTACAGACAAAAAAAAATTCAAACCCCTATGTAAAGATTTTTACAACATTATATGACTATGTTTTGAATAGATCCAGTGTCAGCAAGTCCAGTAGGTGTCCTATAAACTTGAAGACTAAAATAAACTTGCAATAGATCTTATCCATTTTTTAGTTGTCTTAGACTCAATGGCAAGAATTGATTTGCTTCGAAATGTTACAGGGGAAATTTGTCCTAAAAAAGTGTTCACAAAAAAAAACCAAATAAATCTAAACAAAATAAATTAATCTCCAAATAAATAATTTAAAATGGGGTTGCACATGGTCTACATTAATAACCCATTAAAAATCACAAATATAATAGTGTAAAAATGAGCTCAATGGGTTTGTAAGTGGTTTGCACTATAAATATATTTCTTGCCTCCTTATTTTAGAGAGGTCTGGGAAACCTACTTTGATACTAAATGAAGATTGACCTCCATATTTGAGTTTAGCCAATGGCTTGAAAATAGAAAGTGTTATTTTAGTCAATCATTTATGCAATAATATGTTTTACATATGTATAGAGGCTTCACATATCCTATTAAATAGGAGGTTGCTTAACCACTAGTCTCTCCTAAAACTAATCTTGGAAAGTTTTTATAACAACCTATTTTCACTCCCTATTATCTATCTATAAAATATCTATATGAGTTGTATTAACAAATCACTTACAATATTATTATGATCACACAAAACATTAAAATTCTCACTTAATATTTATAATCTAAACACATTAACTCATACATGTGAGTACTAACTCACTTATTTTCCTAGCATCTACTAAGTATATTTTATAATTTGTGTTTCCACCTCAAGTTTGAACATTGTGGATCAAATGAATCATGTCATCATGGATAATCCACCATAGGACTACAACATTTTATATTTTTGTCAAACCACCCGACACCATACTGATATATTATAAGGGTATCCACATGACCCAAGTGAGATATATTGGTTTTATTATAGGTAATCCTTATCGATTATGTGAAACCTTTATCTTTTGAGGGTCATATCAATTATTTAAGGGGTTCCCTTAGATTTATGGCTATGCAAAAATGTAGAGGAGTTCCAATTTACATGAATGTTTGAGGGTATACCTCAAATTTTTAGGTTTTTGGGTGTATGGAGGAATTACATTATACATAAGAGGAAAACACCTTCATTTAATATGTAATTAAATAGATGTCTCTATCCCAAATGTGGTGATCTTAGCTCATAAATAACATTCACAATTGACACGTGATGAATACATCACGTATGGTAGCCACATGATTCAAGTGTAATATCCTTGTTTTTTTCTATGGAATCCTCAATATATTATGGGATACCTTGGTATTTTAAGTTTCATATTTATTTTTTGATGGGTTCCCTCAAATTTAGGGGTTTTTATTCATGCCAAATGTCAGTCACCTTATTTTTTTGAGTGGTTCCTTTGAATTTATGGGTCTAAATTTATGTGTTGGAGTGTTCATCTGTATAGGAGGAAACCACCCACATATAATATAATGATATTATTTTAAAAATAAATATCTCACTAAGTCCCTACTAATATAAAAAATATTGAATGGCTACATGATTAGGATATCAAGTGACTTATGAAACATCCTCTTTTTATCCTGGAGAATCTTAGCCAATTGTGGGAAAGCTCAATCTCATGAGGGTGTCATCTATAGGACATGGGAATACCTTTTCAAGTAAATAATTTGAAATTTTTAAAATTTAAATGACATGTTCTCGGAAATTTGATCAACTATATCACTGACCAATGCTTAATAGTCAAATCAATGGTATCATTGTTAATTATTGAATGTAGGTTTGAAACATGTGAGTAGTGAGATAAATTTTTATTCTAAAAAACCATTTAGGCCATACCACAATTCAAAAAATCCCTTAATTCAAATTATTATGTAAACTTGGGAAGGGTTTATTCATAAAAAACTATGAACTAAGGGAAAGTTAATAAATAAAAGCCAGTTATCTCTAGTTATGATTTATGGAGTTACATTTATTTAAATAGGGTGAATAAAATGGAAGAATAAACCTCTCCAAATGGAAATGATGGTAAATATAAGAGGTGTGATGATACTCCTTACCAAATTTACCAACCTAGTAAGCATTATAAACATGAGTGTTGGGAAGAAATGGGGGTGTACTAAGGGATGTGAGCAGGGAAAGAGAGCAATATATAATTATGCAGTGATAAAATTGGTTATGTTTGGGCCAAACACATTGTATATTTTGTAGAGTTCTCTCAAAAAACTAAAGGTATCTACTTCATATCAAATTTGTGCATAGGTTAGTGCTAGTGCTTTGGATCAAGCTCAGCCTCTTTATCACTCTCTCACATAACCATGGTATAACCTCAAAATCTAATAGGAAACACTATGCATCACACTCTCTTATGCTATTTATCAATTTTAAACATAGAATCTTTTGAAGTGAAAGACACTTACCTAAGGTTAACCATGCTGACCAAGGAAGGAGCTAGCTCTCTATGAGGTGACGGTAAAGGTCAAGGTCAAGGTGGATATGGTGGTCATAACAAGAGTGGTAGGAAAAGAAATGGTTGAAAAAATGATGGTAGAAGAGGAGACCATACTTAAAAGGACCATCATGAGAATATATATTGACCAAAAAAGATAATGTATATGGGTCCTTCAGGCTTCTCGATTGAATTTGATTCATTTTTTTATATTTTATTATTTAAAACTTATAAAATAGATACATAAGAAAATTTAACCATTCTCATATTTTTATGTTGTAATGACATTAAAACCAAATTGACCATTTTTACTTTAATTATTTGTTTTATTTTATAATCAATTTGGTTTTTTAATGTTTTAATAAAATTAAAACCATTTTGAAACAAAAACAAAAGTTTTATGTTTATTTTATTTGTTGACTAGGATGTATCTAGCAATCATTTATGTTTTAATATTATATTAACATTAAAACCATTTGAAAATTTATATTTTAATAAAAAAATTATAGAACTTATATATATCTTGTATAAGGATGTAATATTTACTTACATAATACCATCAAATATGGGGCATTTTATGGAAGGGAAACCTAAAATTATGATTGTTTGACCTATTGACCTAAAAAACAATTTTAATTTTATATTTTAATGTTGTCATGGTTTTATTTCTTATTTATTGTATAAATTATTTTACTTATTTTATTTCATTTTTTTATTATTACAATTGATGTTATACCACTAAAAGATGATATACTAATGCTTTGTCTATGGAGTTAAAGTTCAAATTATTCCCTATTTTAGGGGGATTTTTAATTTTTTACTATTGGCTGTTATACAAATTGTAGATGATATTTAATGATTATGATTGATTAATAATTAGATCATTAAAATGATATTATATTCAAATTAATGATACGATATGCATATATAGTTACAACTTAAGTAGGTTTTATATTTTTTTACAATGGTACTTGAAGAGGTTTCATTTTCTACAATGTTACTTAATGTGTGCAAAAATGTTATTATAAGATCTAACACTGCTTATATTACATTATTGGAATTTATCATGAAGAATTATAATACCCCTATAAAAGGATGAGTTTTAAACATGTTGAATAAATTATTGTAGAAGAGGGCTTGTTATTATATAACATATTAGGGTTGTCTTTATTCCCTATCTTTTGAAATATATCTCTAATGGTAAAGAGTTGTAAACATAATAAATTAATATTTATTAGATTGAAATTCTAAATATTAGCTTTTTTATAATGCCTCTCTAATTTTATTTTTATTTATTTATTATTCTATTTTCATGCCTACACTCTGTATATCTAGAGATGTTATAGAATAATGTATAACACCCACTGAGTGGGATAAAATGGAAAATCTATAGTCGAAAAACATGAAACAATGTTATTAGTAAAAATTCAATAAGAAAATATAAAATCTATATTGAAAAATATGGAAAAGATGTTATTAATAAAAAGGTTTAAAATGACTTTGTTCTTCATTCTATTTACAAAATCTTAAAACTTTTAGTATGTCTAGATATAATATCATTTATAGATCTAATACAATACAAATTATTCAATCTATTTTAAAAATGTAAGGAATTATAAATAAGTGTACAATAAAGCTTCCATAATTTCCTTTTCCATCTCTTAAAAAATAAAAACTTCTCCTATCACACTATAAATCTTGAAAAAAATTAAACTTCTACTACCTCATTTGGAATTATTAAGTGTAATGAAGGAAGATAAACAGGATTGAAGATCAACATTTAGGTCTTTATGATTTAAAAATTAATATCTAAATATAAATCATGAAAATAAAATTTTGTTAACTTAGGAATATATCCAATAAAATTAAACCTCAAATTATTATGAATAAAATTACAACCTTATTGGCTACTAAGAAGATAGGATGGAAGGAGTGGAAGACCTTCAATAATTTATAGGTGTGTTAAAATATTGTAGAAGGAGCAAAAGACCTTTAATAGGTTACAGGTGTGGTAAGACAAGGTGGAAGGAGTGGAAGAACTTTAATAGTTTACAGGATATTCCAATGGCGTGGACCTCCAAATCCTAGATACTCTTGGTCTTGGAGAGAGAGAGGATGAGGAAGAAGAAAGAAGATTCAGTGAAATTTGATAGAGAAATAGTTTAAATTACTATAGGCCTCAAGAGAGGAGCTTTCCTAAGTAGAAGTAATTTCATTTTCAATTTCAATCAGAGTGAGAGGAAGTACTGGTAACTGTGGAAGACCTTTAGCAATTTCAATTTGATTTTCATTCTAAATAGGAGGAAGTAATGGTAACTATGGAAGACTTTCAGTAATTTCAATTTGAATTTCACTCTAAGTGAGAGGAAGTACTGGTAACTATAGAATACCTTCAATAATTTCATTTTGAATTTAAATATGAATGGGAGGAAGTAATGGTAACTATGAAAGACCATCAATAATTAGAATTTGAATTTCAATCTGAGCAGGGGGAAGTAATGGTAACTACAAAAGACCTTCAACAATTTTATTTTGAATTTCAAACAGAATGGTAGGAAGTAGAGATAACTATGGAATAATTTTATTTTTTTTATAAGTGAGAGGAAGTAACAGTAACTATGGAAAACCTTCATCAAATTCAATTTGAATTTCAATCTAAGCAGGAGTAAGTAATGATCACTATGGAAGACCTTCAGTAACTTCAATATGAATTTCAATATGAGTGGGAGGAAGTAGTGGAAAATGTGGAAGATCTTTAGTAATTTTATGTTCACTTTTCTTCAATCAAAGGGAGTGGAAGGAATGAAAGGAGAAGAAGGAGACTTCTTCCATTAGGACATGGATAAGAAGGAAGTAAGGGAAATAAGGAGATGAAGATGTCCCAAATCTAGGTATACTAGGGGTAGTCCATTCCACCATTGACACACCACATAATTTTGAATGGAAAACTAAAAGCGAGAGTTTTAGTGCAGAAGACCTTCTGCATTCTAAATTCCAATTTGAGAGGGAAAACCAAAACACCTATTTTGACATGGATGGGAGTAGAATAAGTGAAAGGAGACTTATTCCAATAGGATATGGGTGAGATGGGAAATCAAGGAAAGGAAGAGATGAAGATGATTTAGATATAGGTAGAATTTGGGTTGTACATGACATCAGTGACATCCCCCTAAGACTAAATGGCAAGCTTTTGGGTATAATTTGAAAAAGATAATTAGAGCAGAAGTTGCTCATAACACCTATTATGTTTCTTCAAGATCCCTTGTTCAAGCATGAAGTGAATCTACTTGAAATTTTTATGAGGAGATCTCAGTCCTATAAAATTCTTAGGAGTGGAAGGATTGGAAGACATTCAACTATCTAAATCTTATTTCGATCTTGGAAACTAGAACAACATTGGGTTTTCTTCTCTGGTCCTTCTATGGGGTGGATGATGGAGATTCTCACCCTAAGATCTTTTTTGGGAATAAGTTGGATATTATAGGAACCAACTCCCTTGGTTATTTTATTGGCATGGATATTAGATGAGTACATGATTTAACCCCTTCTAATAGCTAGGACAATAGAAAAATCCATTTATCACACTTGAGAACTGTAAGTAATTTGGTTTATCTTTGGTCCTTCATTGGGGTGAAAGATGGAGGATCCTACCCCAGGATTATATTTTGGGAAAAGATGGGTGTTATAGGAACCCACTCCCATATTAGATTAAATGACATGGTTATTATAAAAGACCATGTTTTAAATTTATCTGATTGCCTAGATAATGGAAGAATCCTTTTACCTCATCCCAACACTGTTAGTGTTTTGGTCTATCTCAAAGTTCTTATTTATATGGAATGCTAGTTTTTTAGAGTACTAAAATTCATGGAAGGAATTTTTTTTGGTTTAAGAGGACCATGTTTTTTGGTGGGATCCTTCTATATTTTAAGATTGGATGTTAGAGGAGCCAACCGTTAGTCTCACCAAGTTACGAGATCTCATAGAATTAGATCGATTTTAGATGAAGCCTTTCAAGGGTTGTTGTTTTATTCAGTCATATTTAGTAGTGTTGAGGTTGGGTAGAAGACCCATGTGTCATAAGACCTTCTCTAGATGGCCTTCTATTTAATAGTGTCCTCAGGAATGACATGACAAAGGGGATCTATCATTTAAGATTCACTATTTTGTTTCATCTTTTTATGTTTAATGGTTTCATGAACTTAAAAACCCCCTTGATATGCTTCATAAAGGTTGTGGTTATAAGTGGGGAGATAAGCCCACTTGTTATGATTCAATTTTTCAATGGTTGTATAGAAGACCCAAGAGGTGAAATATCTCCTTTTCCAGTTGAACTTATGTTCTATAGTTTATTTCTTATTGTGTTTCACCAAGTTGTGGGAGCCTCAAAACTCCCTTATTTTTTTAAGGTTGTGTGTACCTTTACTTCTCTTATTAATGGTTATGGGAGCCTCAAAAATCCCTTTCTGTTATTTAAATAGGCTATGAATCTTAGTGGGAAGCCTCATTATAACTCTATTGAATGGAGGCTGTGTGGAAGACCCTAGTGGTAGAAGACCTCCTTCTCTAGTGGATATTTTGGTTTACAGTGCCCTTAGAGAAGACATGACAAAGGGAGATAGCCTTTTGAGATTCATTATTTAGTAACATATTTATGTACTTTGGGTTACAAGATCCTTAAAACCCTCATGTTCTCTAGTCTCACTAAGGTTGTGGGTACCTTTACTTGTTAAAGGTTGGGAGAGCCTTAAAACCCTCTTTGTTTTACTTGGTTGTTAGGGGGATCCTTTGTTACCCTCTTTTCTATACCTGGATGTGGGTCCATTTTTCAAAACCCTCACCTCCCTAGTTCATAGCTCTAATTTCAAAAGTGTTTTACCCAATCAAATAAAAAATAATTATATCATAAAACAAGTGATATAGAATAGATATTCACACAACATATCATAACTTGATTATGAAAAATTTCTTTGAAGTGCATGATTTTTCTTCTTCAAAGTATACAAAAAATTATATTTACAAAAACCATCCTCATATGTAAACTCCAAATGAAGTGGATGTTGAAATAATAAGAAACATTATTTGAACAAAACAAGTAAAATAGATCATGAAGAGCTCATCATCAATCCTCTTAATTATTAAAACAATCAATATGCAAAATACAAAGAAAGAAACTCTTGATATGATAAGAATATTTCTTTACGTATAAAAATTAAAATAGACCATCAAGATTTTATCATCATTCCTATCAATTAAGCTCTACAACCCAATTAAGATTACATATTTCAAAATAAACCAAGATTCTTATTATAGGTGACTAGTCCTACTAAATATTTAAAAATCACTAAAATTCATAGTGATCAAGATCAAACCATATATATTTATAAATCCAAATCTCCCTAAGAAAGGAAAGTAATGGATTAGAGTAAGCATTAACTCTTTGACTTATTGATAATTGCTCACTATTTTATTCTCATCCTCAAAATTAGGAACTGAATTTTTTAATGAAACATCAGTGCTTCTAATTATTACATCCCATGATTTTTATTGAGGTGGTTGAATTCACCATAAAATGAACTTAGCCATAAATTTTATGGCCACCACTCCTTAAAATTATACATTTACCTTAGATGTATAAGGCATATCACATTCATTGATATATTTACCAAATTTATTAGTTAGTGATTTGATGCATTGGTCCTACCAACCCTTACTCTTTGAAGCATCATATTGATAAAAAATTATAGGAATTATAATCCCTTCCATGCCCTTCAACATCATCATAATTACTTTAATATATATTTAACATGCAAAAACAATTGTAAATTTCATTTAGATTTATGTGCAAGAATCTACCTACATATTCATAATATTCTTAACCTCTACTCCTAAGGGCCAAAATATCTTATTGATTTCATAGTTAAAATCTCTTGTAACCTTATTTTAAAATATCCGTAATCAATGAAATTATATTCAACCAAACATATCTAAAAGAGAAATAACATAATGATATTCTAATCCATATATATACATATACATACATACATATATCTATCTATCGATCTACACACACACACACACACACACACACACACACACACACACACACAAACATATGTATGTGTGTCTATATATATATATATATATATATATATATATATATATATATATATATATATATATATATATAATGCTTAAAAGCATTTTTAATTAATCAAACCTTGTCCCAAGGAAGTTGAATATCACATTTTATAAGTTGTCTATCAAAACTTCCAAGTCTACCTCAACATTTCTTGGCTTTTTCTATATAGCTTGAAGTTGGTATTTCAAAGAAATTATAGTTTTAGAGGAAATGGAGGAAGGAAATGTTGTAACATTTGATTCTTGAGGGGGATTTTTCAATTTCCTCATTAGGTAATGAATTTACCATTCCATTTTAATATGTAAATTATTCATAAACCTTAAAGTTGATTAAAATTTGTTTTTCTTTTTTTTAAGTTGAACAGTTTTTCCTTCTTAGCTTCAACCTCCTGCTCACATTGGCATAATTTAATTTTGCCATGTCGATAACATTATGGGATGATTGTTTACTAGTCATATCTCCAAATTTAATATCCTATAAAGTGCATTTAATTTCATCAAGGAATATTTTTTCATGGGTTTATCAAAGGAAGGGGCCATAGTCTACTCCATAAGCACATTTTCATCAATGTCAAAGTTAGACACATGAAATATCTTGGAAATACTATAAAAATACAAATTATCTCCAAGAATTTTAGCATTATCCTACCATTGCATAGTTTCATGAACCATCATACCCTGTGTAGGATCCCATCTATGTAATGACATATAATTTATTTTCTTTGTCATTTTCTTATCTTTATCATGTGTAATGACCTAATCAATATCATAAATTCCATATTATTTTGGCCTGATGTTGATAAATACATATATTTGTGTCAATTTCATCATCTCTCATGGAATATTATACCAATTCCTTTTCTTTCAAAATAGATAAATTTTGCAATTTCCCCATTAGGTAATGAATTTATCATTCCATTTTAATATGTAAATTATTCATAAACCTTAAAGTTTATTATAATATGTTTTTATTATTTTTAGGTTGAATGGTTTTTCATTCTTAGCTTTAAACTCCTTCTCACATTGGCATAATTGAATTTAGCCATGTCAAAAACATTATGGGATGATTGTTTACTAGTTATATCTCCAACTTTAATAACCTATAAAGTGCCTTTAATTTCATCAAGAAATATTTTTTCATGGGTTTATCAAAGGGAGGGGCCATATTATAATCCATAAGCCCATGTTTATCAATGTCAAAGTTAGACCTATGAAATATCTTGGAAATACTAGAAAAGTACAAATTAACTCTAATAATTTTAGCATCATCCTACCATTGCATAGTTTCATGAACCATCATACCTTATGTAGGATCCCATCTATGTAATGACATATAATTTATTTTCTTTATCATTTTCTTATCTTGATCATGTGTAATGACCTAATCACTATCATCAATTCCAGATTATTTTAGCCTAATGTTGATAACTAGATATAGTTGTGTCAATTTCATCATCGCTCATGGAATATTATACCAATTCATTTTATTTCAAAATTTGTTAGGACCCTTATCTTAACCATCATTTTATCATCTTATTCTTTAATAAAAGGATATAGATACATATGATCTTTAAGACATCACTCAATCCCATTTTAATAATAGAATGTAATAGTGTATTAGTGGAATAATCCCACATTCATTGGGAGTAGTAGTTATCTAGTGATAAATTATTATAAACAGGAGCTTAGACTATATGAAGGCACCCATAAATTATATTGAATTGAGCTTGCTCAAATAAGGTTACCCCCTCAAAGAGGATAATTATTTTACAACTTTTCTATTGTAATGCAATTATGTTCCTTAAATCAATATAATTATGTTGTTTTTATTTAAAATTCACATATTTGTTATCTAGTCTAATCTATTTTAGGAAGGATCCTATTAACTAGTATCAAAGGGATTTTCAAGGCCAATTTTTTTTTTATCCACCATATACTCTCACCTTGAATTAACGAGATCTTGGTGATTATAAAGTGATAACAAATCATCATTACGAGTCACTTTTATAACCCATCATAGTTATGGGTCATATTTTACAAGTTATACATGTGTCAAGATCTATAATTTATTTTTGGGAAAAGATAATCATCACTATGAGTCATGTTTTAAACTCAACCCATGTGCATTGACATTTTTTCTATGTTGACTCCCCAGACCACCATGTATGCATCATTTATTCATGTTTCAACTACTAAAATAATATTTTGTGCCATCAATGGTGTCATGCATCATCAACATCAAGCTTTGATATGGACTTTCATTTGAAATCTAAATGATCTAAGTTTTTTTATAAAATTTAATTTTTGATCTAGTTTGGATATACTACCACTAATCACATTGCAATTTTTTTAATTTTGATATGGTTTTAGCCACACTACCAACTAATCACATTATAATTATTTATTCTATTATGGTCTGGTTTTAGGCCATACTACTAATCGATTGCATTATTATAGTTTTTATATTATGTTTTGATTTTGGTCAATTATGCCAACCAATCACACTATAATATTTGTTATATTTTGATCTAATTTTGGTCATATTACCAATCGATCACATTGTAATCCAAATTTATATCTAGTTTTAGCCCTCCATAAAAAAATTGGTGCCCATAGGCTAAATATCCCACTACAATTTTCTCATCACACTGATAATTTTAAGGGGTAACTCCAAAATTTGACCCCAAAAAATATAAAATTCCCATACTTCAAATCATGCTACGTACAACCTAAATGTAGCTTAAAAAAATACCTCTATAAAAATTACACTATTATAATCATCTTGAAACATTGATCATTTAACATATAACTTCACTCAACCTTTTTTGTCATTTCCAACCCCATGCTAAGTGGTTGTTATGTGTACAAGCACCATGGCCCATGACCAAGCTAAATGGTAGGTCAAAATTAAATCCACATTATCTAAACTCAATAACAAAATATCCTAATTGTTTAACATCACTCCCAAAATATTTGCACTCCATACATTACTATCCTCATCTAAACCTAATGAGGTTCATCAATTTGATTGTATTTATTCTTATTGAACACGATTCTATGGTCCTAAATTATATTTTCCTAAATTTGATGGGATTGAATCCACTAGCTAGTTCTACCATGCTAATTAGTAATTCAACATGCATCCCATTGATGATTAAGTTGATATTCCATCCTTTCACTTAGCACATGAAGTTGTTCAATGGTACCAATGGTATTTTTGCTCACATCCCAAACTATATTGGGATGAACTATCCAAACTCTTGATATTGTGTTTTGGACATAGTTCCTACAATGAATTCATAGGTCATTAGCTAAACTTCATCAAATTAGAACTGTATGAGAATATCATACATAGTTAAATAAACTTGACAATCAAATATAAGGCCTCTCTAATGATTTTTTAGAATTTGTTTCATCACCAATATTAAGGATGTGATTTGATTTAAGGTGAAAATGTTTCAACCTCGCACCATGATGCAAGTATTGGGCTTGTCCAAGCTCTCTGAAGATAAACTTGATTTATAACTTCACAGTTCCATTTAGGCACTATTGACTAATTTTACCCTCGGTCAAATTAAGTCAACTCTCCTCCAATATCAAACTTCCATAGGGTCTCCTAGGTCATAAATGTTCACCATAGTCATAACTAAGGTCAAATAATATGTTTTATCCTTGTCACATTTATATAGTTTATCTCATGTCATATTATGCCACCTTTTGGAAATTTAAATGAGTTGTATGGTTTTCCACTAAGGAAAAGTGTGTCAAAGTAAAATATAATGTCTCATGTGTCATATGAGTGTTAGGTAACTATTTCAAATTGACATGTTTCAGATTTAACATTAAAATCAAGATCACTTGAGAAAAGAGGAGTTCTAGTTGTTGTATGGATTGTAGGATAGTTCTAACATGTGTGAAAGATTCAAGAGGGTATTTTTAGATCCCCATAGTTAAATATAAATATTAGGAATATTTCATATATCTAAAATTGATCAAATTTGATCCCTCTCTCTCATTTCTCTCTTGGTAGGTCAAATAGGTCAACCAATTTGTAATTGGTATGAATAAGAGAATAAAAGTTGGAATAAATGTACCTAAGGAAAGTTATTAGTCTTCATGACCTTCCATTCCATGGTAATGGTTTTTATAATGGTGGAATATGCTTCATGAACAATCACTAAGATTTTTAGCACCTTCAAATTGTTTGCACATTCCTAGCACTTTCATTTTTCTTGTTTTTTGGATTGATTTGATTCTTACAAGTGATATATGTGTTTTTTAAGAGTAGGTTTAGCCTCTTCATGTTTATTTAAATTTTTTGTGATGTGTGTTCATGTAAGGTGGGTAGAATCATCCTTGAGTTTGAATTGAATACCACAATGGTCTGCAAAACATGTTCTCATAGTTGTAGAGTTTGTCTTTGTGAAAGTGGCTTTAGATCAAAGGTAATGTACCTATGTTCAACTTCTCAAAGCATAGAAGTTAGTTTATCCATGAAATATTTGAATTGAAGGACATGGAGGCTGATGAAGATGAGTTTCTAAGACAATGAGTAAAGACTGATTAGAACTCTAATAGATACAGTCACATGTAGGCATGTACGAAGAATAGAAAGACCATCCAAAACTTAAGACATAGGTTGTATTCAATTTCATGACTTGAATGGATTTATCAAGTCACTCAAGGTTCTTAAACTACATTAAATACTCCATAAATTAATATATTCAGGTGTAGAGTTAAGAAATTTTATTAATTGGATGAGTTACCTTAGTTTCTCTGAAAGAGGTTTTTCTCTCACATAGTGACATCTTGTGGTGAAGATTGATGAATTATGAGGTAGACTAATGTTTTCCATTCTTGTATCTTGAGCTTAAATATCACACTTGAACATTATCATATTTTACTTTTTAATAAATATAATGGTTTATTGTGATATTAGAATATTCAAACTTCTACTTAAGATATTTAGTGAAGCTACAGTGCAATTAAACTTAGAACTCTGCATTTTGCAAATGACACATAGTGTGTTGATGGTAAAGAAGGATGCATAATTCTAAGACATAGAGTGAGTTAAAATAAATATGGAATTACCTAATGAAGTCAAGGGAAAACTAAAAAATTAAACATAATACTCAGGCACAAATGAGTACCTATAGGTTTCATATCCCCTAAACAACACCTACAGTTTGACTGCAAACCTATAGTGCATTGATAGTAGTGAGTGAGAACATAGCCCTAATGTAGGAGTAAGTTTAAATAAGTGTCAAATTTTATTAATTAACTTAATAATAAATTATTTAATGGGGTAAAATGTTCAAATATTTATCATCATCTACATGATTCTATTGAATTCTTCCTAATTGCCACCTATAGGTGACACAGTCAACACTTACTATACACTTTCATAATCAATGGAGAATGTAGATTAGGAATGAAGATAAAAGTATAAGTTGAGAAGGAAACATAAAAACACTCTCATAATTTATTATTACACATTATAATGTGATTCTTAGGCAAAGGAGACATAAAATGTTGAACTAAAACCTCAACCTACAGTCATTCAAAAACACTGCATATAATCCTCAGAATCATAGGTCTAAAATGCAAGTCTTGGGAATATGTGATGTTAGGGTCCATAAAGGTGTGATAAATATTTTATAACTGATAAATAAGGTCATAATGGCCCAAAAAAACCTTCATGGTTTCATTTTAGTTATAACAATAGGGGAACTGTCCTCTATTCTATCTCAGATAGAGGGCACTCCACAGTAAAAAAAACCTATAGGTTAGTATGTGAAGAGTGAAAATATGAATGATAGTCTTATAATAATTTTATGATGATGTAGAGGGTTGATATAAATATTAAAAAGTGTTATAATATCCCAAAATCAATGGTAACTCTCACAGGTGGTCATAAGCTCAAATGCATAGTCCTATAAACTAGGCCTAAACCCTTAAGGTGCTTAGCTTCACTTCTATGACTACATGACATTTAAAATAAATTTGAGAACCATAATGGGATATTATAAGATGTATTATAGCCATTTTTTTGTATGGAGTAACTTAAATTGGTTATTTTGACCTAAAACTATCTCAAACCTACTCAAAATGCATAGAAGGAGCTTAAATCCCACTTTATTTTGCTCAAATATATAGGAACATTATGCATGATACCAAAAGGAGTTGGTAATAATTTAAGGGGGTCATTAATTTTTTCTCAATGGATTTTTTTTTGAGATTTAGATGTTTATATTTTATAAATCATTGCTAAGAATCTAGACAACTCAAAACCCTCCTAAAACCCTTATATGAACCTGATGGAGAAGATATATAGAATTATTCACCTAGAAGGATTAAAATGGATTTTAAAGTGTATTATACCTCTGTGTCACTCTCTTAGGCTCCTTGACATATATTTTTTTCTATTGTCACTTGTATGGATAGACCTAATTCTCTATTTTCTACAAGTTTTGAGTTATTTCACAGGTATAGAGGGAAATAAATGAATGAGAGCCATTTATGGAGGTATGTAGGGACTTTTTATAACTTCCTATACTAATATATCATCTTAGTTAAGAATAAAAATATATCTTTTAGACCATTTATTATAAATAGTCTGAATATGGCACAGTGAGAAAACAATGTGACTGATAAGTTGAAGAGGAGAAATGTGTTTTGAAGTTTCATTCAAGTCTATATTATATAATATAATATGAAGAGGGTATGATGATTTGTATAAAACCTATTCAAATAACCTCCATGATAAATTATAAGTCACCTTGGTGACAAGTGTGAAGATAGACCTAGAAGGCTAGTGAGTAGTTACAAGCAAGTGAACAAGTGTAACAAAGAAGGTTATCAATTAAAGGAGTAGATTATTATCACAAATAATATATACACCTTATTAATTAATTTCATATGTGTAAAATCCTTCCATAGGTATTTTAAGACAGATGGACTACTCATCAGCATGAGGGCAATTTCAAAGAAGAATATGAAGAGTTTCTACATCAACTTGAAGGTATATGTCATACTTCAGATGGACACTTATCCAAGAAGACCTTCATATCCTATTCTCCACTTTATTATATGGAATTTTAACTAGTTCTCATATCTTAACACTTATAATTATGACCCTTTAACTTCTCTTCTTCTCTCTCCTCTCCTATACTCTATATATGTAAGCCATTTTGGCATTTGTATCTAGTACACACCTAGTATGGTGAAGCCTTGCTGGTTTGAAACCTCATTTTGCCTTTGAATAAATTTATGAAGTTGATTTATTCTCTAAAATTCTTTCCTAATTATTTAAATTAGTTTATTTGGATGACAAGTGATGAAAATTACTTCTCCTTGCTTCCATTCTACTCATGTATGCATTATGCGAGTAGCATCTCTTCTAACATATCTCATGAAATGTATTGTTATTTAGTATGTTTTGAAGTGTGAGAGAGACTATTAGTTTCTAGTAGTAAACATTATTTTCACCCACCTCTGAATATGTATATAAATATACCTCTATGAGAAACATTTATGGTAGAAGGGCATAGAGTTGAGGTTAGTTTTTGTAGCCTTATTTCTTAGTGTAGATGTAAGTGTGTTTTGTGAACTTATCTTTAGTGTATCACCTCATTAGCATAGGTTTATTTTATTTTCCTTCTTTACTTTTCACCCCCAATATTTATTGGTTTAGTGTAGTGTGTGAACCTAAAATATAAATCAAGGGAGCCAACCCTTTAACCTATAGGTTTACCTCCATTATAGGCAACCCATAGGCCTAGAGGTAATCCCATGTTATCCAAATTTAGAGAGGTATGAACAACCTCTCTTAGGGTGAAAATTTTGGTCATAATAGTTATTTCACACTTGGTGGGACCAAGGTCAAAAAGAGTGGAAAGATTTTGGTGTGTTCTTCCTATTATCAACTTTTAGAAGCATTCAAGTAAACACCAATGGTAACTCTGAAAGTAATCATCTAGTTGTAAGTATCCTAGGTAATTGTAAAATATTTTGATCCATTCTTGTGTTTCATTTGAATAATGAAGTTGATATGGTTTGATATGTTAATATTTATTACTACACACCTCACTATCAACCTTGTTATAACCCATACTAAGCTCCTCCACAGCCATATCAAAGTTGTTATTAGCCCTATAGTCAACCCATCCCTTCTCTATATCTTAATGAAGTTATTGATCAACCTTTTGAATAAGCAAATGAATAAATCTATCAAAAATAGAAGCTTAAGGCTATTGAATAAGAAATCCAAGATCTTAAGAGGCAAGTTCTCGAGGGAGAAATCCAAGCTCTTAAGAGGTAGATTCTTGGAGGTAGTCAATACCAAAACCCCTACTCCTCTCCTTATCCTACTATAATTCCACATTAAAATAAATACTTGTTGAAAATCATGTATAATATGCTAAAATTAGAAATTTTAATGAAGAAATGGGATCAGGATCTTGATGTGATCCCTATTCATTTCATTAAAAAAATAAAAGGTTAGTTCAATTCCTTATGAATAAATGGAGTTTTGTTGAGGAGGAAGCTAACTATGTCATCAATAGAATATTTGCATGAAATGAGATGTTATATCTAATAGTTGGTTGATAGGATTGAAAGGTGGGAAAACCAAGAAGTTGGAAATCAACTTTTAGCTATTGAAAGGACTCAAGAAGATAATAAAGAAAGTGAAAATCTATTTGAAGAACATATTTATCCCTCCTATCCTCAAGAGTCTTATTATATTTCACATTAGTTCTCTTATATTCCTTGTTATCATGAAGATCCAATTCAACCCCAAAAATATCTTAATAGTCTCTAAGTCCCAACTTGGAATGAAGTAGTGAAGTCTTGGATGAAGAGAGTAAAGAACAAGAAGTTGGTGCCAAGGAAGAAAACATTACATGTGTTCAAATCTCATTGCCTTCTTATCAATAACCTGTAGTTTATCCTTCATGGTAGTCTATTCAAGAAGAGTTTCAACATAAAAAAGAATCCTTAGTTGATAATTTGGATTATCAAGATACGATTTTTGATGAACTTCAAGAGGATAGTGAGAAGGATGAGATGATTAATAAAGAAAGTGAAATATCTATAACTCAGCAGAACCTTCTTTCTCTCCAAGAATTATTTCAAGTGTCTCCTTCCTTCTTCATTCCCATTCATGATCCCTCCATCACACCTCACTATCCTTATACAAACCATGAACTTGTTCACTACCCTCCCACTTCATCCCCTCTTGAAGGAAAACCCATCTTATGAGATGCAAGCTAAGTAGACCAAGCTAGATTTTTAGTTGACCAATAAGATGACTCAAGTGTTTGTGAAAAAAAAATCATCATAGGGACTCCCCTTGGTGAGGAAAATCACAAGGCATCCTTATTGAGTCAATAAAGAGAATATATAGATGAAGTTACAGTTGTTCATAAATAAATTGATCAAGGTATGTGGCAGACCTTTCAAAAAATGTTTAATGAATATGAATTTCTTAAGAATATAGTTCTTGGAGGAGAGAAAAATGAGGTTGTTGAATAGGAATTCAAGGTTCCTATTGAACAAAAATATCTTGAGGAACGTCATGGATCAATATATGATGACTATGACATTCATGAGCATGGTCAAGAGGATAATCTTGAAGAGGTTGTGTTTTTTGAGGAGAAAGAGAAAAAAGATGATTGGCAATAGCATATTGAACTTCTTGAAGAAATTGGCAAGGTTAAAATTCAAGAACATAATGATATAGAATAAGATCTCCTCATGGGGTAAAATGACCAAGATTGGATTGACTACACAAATCTCCTTAACAAGTTTGAGGAGCTTTTAATTGGTAATAAATTTGATCTCATTCAAAGTACCATGGAGGTCAAGGAAACATGATTTATTAAAGCACCATTGGAAGTTGTAGATGAAGATCCTCATGAAGAGATTGAGATTGTTTAAGTGCAATAATAATTCACCTTCATTGGTGATATGTTTGTAGTTTTTGTGATTACATTGAAGATCATGTCAAGGAGATTGGTAAACATCAAGAAATTTAAGACATAAAATCCAATTCTCAAAGGATAACTTGTTTCATGAACTCCTTCATCTGATGGAGCAAGATATGGTGCAAAATTCCCCATTGATCCAAGAGGAAAAAGTTGCTTCAGGTTAGTATGTACATAGCTTAGTTTGCTTAAGTTATTTGCATATTTTCCCTATCTATTCTTGAGATCATAAGTATGTTTACTTTCTTATCATATCTTGTGTTTGTTTCCTATTTTATGTTTGGTATGGTTTGGTGTCCTTTCAAAGTAATTTTAGTTTTAAATTCAATGTATAGGTGACTCCATTTCCAAAGGATAAGAGAAGGCAACTAGTCCTTAGCATAACAATCTTGCTACCCCTAGGAAATTGCCAAAATGTTGACTAATTTTACCCCTACATCAAATTAATTAAACCCACCTAAAATTTTAAACTTATATATGGTATCTTAGGTAATAAATGTTCACCATGGTCATAACTAAGGTCAAATAATATCTTTTATACTTGTCACATTTATATAGTTTGTCTCATGTCATATTATGCCACCTTTTGTCCATTTGAATGAGTGGTATGGTTTTCCACTAAGGACAAGTGTGTCAAAGTGTAATATAACATCCCATGTGTTAGATGAGTGTTAGGGAACTATTTCAAACTGACATGTTACATATTCAACATTAAAATCAAGAAGATCACTTGCAAAAAGAGGAGTTTTAGTTGTTGTACAAAATAAAGGACAATTATAACACATGTGGAAGTTTCAAGAGGGCCTCTTCATATCCCCAATGTTCAATTATAGGCCTGGGAAGATTTGAAAGATCCAAAATTGAGAAAAAATGATCCCTTTCTCTCATTGCTCTCTTTGATAGGTCAAATAGGTCAATTGGTTTGTAGTTGGTCTAGATAAGAAAATAAGAGTTGGACTAAATGCACCTAAGGGAAGTTATTAGTCTTCATGGCCTTCCGTTCCATGAAAATGGTTTTCAAAATGGTGTACTATGATTCATGAATAATCACTAATATTTTTAGCACCTCTAAGTTTCTTGCACATTCCCAACACCTTCAGTTTTATCATTTGTTTGGATTGATCTGATGCTTCCAAGTGATGTATGTATTTTTTCATATCAATTTCATCCTCATCATGTTGATTTCAATGTATTTTACATGTATTCTCATGGAAGGTAGGTAAGATCATCCTTGAGTTTGAAGTGAATACCATAATGGTCTACAGAACATGTTTTCATAGTTACATAGTTTATCCTTATGCAAGTGGATTTAGATCAAAGGTAATGTACCTATTTTCAACTTCTTAAAAAATTAAATTTAGTTTCTCCATGAAATATCTGAATTTAAGGACTTAGAGATTGATGGAGATGATTTTATAAGAAAATGAGTAAAGATGGAAAACTCTAATATATATAGTCACCTATAGGCATGTATAGAAAATAGAAAGACCATCCAAAACCTAAGACACAAATTGTATTCAATTTCATGACTTGAATGGAGTTCTCAAGTCACTCAAGATTCATAAACTATATCAATACTCCATCAATTATTGTATATAAGATAAGAGTTAAGAAATTTGATTATTTGGATGAGTTACCTTAGTTTCTATGAAAGAGTTTTTACTATCAAAAAGTGACATCTTGTGGTGAAGATGCAATTAAACTTATAACTTTGTAATTTTCAACTGAAACCTATTGTGTTGATGGTAAATAAGGATGAATAGTTACAAGACATGGAGTGAGTTCAACCAAAGATGGAATGACCTAATGACATTATTGGAAATATAAAAAATGAAACATAGTAATCAATCATAAATGAGCACCTATAGGTCTCATATCCCCTAAAAAATACCTACAGTCTGACTACAGACCTATAGTGCATTAATAGTAGTGAGTGAGAACATAGTCCTAAGGCAGGAATGAGTTCAACCAAGTGTGGAATGGTCTTAGTGACTTAAATAATAAATTAGGGCATGAGGCATAGCTTTGAAATATTTATCATCACTTATAAGAGTATGTTTAATTCTTTATAATTTCCACATAAGGGGACATAGTTAACATATACTACAAACTTGCCTAATCAATGGAGAATGCAAGTTTGGAATGTAGACAGAAGTATAGGTTGAGAATTAATACATAAAACCACTCTCATAAGTGATTATGTGATAATTTTATGTGATTCTCAAGAAAATGAGACAAAAAAGGTTGAACTAAAACCTCAACCTACAGTCATTCATAAATAATGCATAAAGTCCTCATAGTCATAGGTCTAAAATGCCAGTCTTGGGAATTTGTGATGTTAAGTGCCCTAAATGTGTGATAAATATTTTAGATTTTATATAGAGGGTTATAATGACACAAAAAACCTCAATTTTCTCAATTTAGTCAAACCAATAGGGTGTCTTCTATTTTATCTTAAAGAGAGGACACTCCATAGTCAAAGCAAACCTATAGGTTAGTATGTGAAGAGTGAAAACATGAATGACAGAGTCTTAGAATCATTATAATATGATGTATAGGTTTGATTTTAAAATTAAAAAATTGTTATAATAACCCATAATAAATGGGAACTCTCATAGGTGGTCCCAAGCTCAAATGCACAATCCTGCAGACTAGGCCTAATACTAGGCCTAAATGCTCAAGGTGATTAGCTTCACATCTATGAATACATGACATTTAAAATTAATTTTATAACCCTCTTGGGAGAGTATAATATGGATTTAAACCACTATTTTTTAGGGAGTAACTAAAATTGGTCATTTTGAACTAAAACTATCTCAAACCTACTCAAAATGCATAAAAAGATCTCAAAGGCGACATTCGTTTGCTCACATCTATACAGACAGTATGCATGGTACATAAAGGAGTTGGGAATAGTTTAAGGGGGTCCTAAAATTGTTTTTTATGTAGTTTTTTTGAGATTTAGACATCTATATTTTATGAATCATTACTAAGTAGCTAGACAAATCAAAACCCTCCTAAAACCCTTGTATGAACCCAATGGATAATATATGGAGAATTATACACCTAGAAGGATTAAAATGGACTTTAAAGTGTCTTGGAACTATATTTAACTCTCTAAATATCCTTGATATCTATTTGTTCCATACTACCACTTGTATAGGTAGACCTAATTCTTTATTTTCTACAAGTTTTGAGTTGTTTCACAGGTGTAGAGGGAAACCAATGAATGAGAGTCATTGAGGGAGATATCTAGGGAATTTTTTTAACTCCTTGTACTAATTTATAACCTCATTTATCACCTAATTTAAGAATAAAAAACCTCTACTATATCATTCATTGTAAGCAATTTGAATATGACATACTGCGAAAATAATGTGACAACTAAGTTGAAGAGGAGAAATGTGTTTTTTAAGTTTTATTGAAGTATATATGCTAAAATAAAAGTTAAAAAGGGTCTGATGAATTTTATAACACATATTAAACAAACCTCCATGAGAAAATAAAATTCAACTTGGTGATAAGTATGAAGACAAACCTAGAAGGCTAGTGAGTAATTACAAGCAAGTGAACAAGTGTAACAAATAAAACTATCAGTTGAAGGCATAGATGACTATCCCAAATCATATATTCATATTCTAAATTCAAGTAATATGTGTCAAGGCCTTCCATAGGTAGTTCAATATAAATTAACTACTCATCATCATGAGGGAGTTTTTAAAGAAGAACGTGAAGAGTCTCTAGGCCAACCTAAAGGAATATGTTATGTTTAGATGGAAACTTGTCCAAGAAGACCTTCATATCTTGTTCTCCACTTAATTATATGGAATTTTAACTATTTATCACATCTTGGCACTTGTAATTGTGACCCTTGAACTTCTTCTTCTCTCTCCTCTCCTATGCTCTATACATGTAAGACATTTTGGCATTTGTATCTAGTACACACCTAGCATGACAAATCCCTACTGGTTTGACACATTATTTTGCATTTGAATAAAGTTATGAAGTTTATTTATTATTTTCACATCTTGTATAAGTATTTCAAGGAGTTTATTTAGATGACAAGTGATGCATATTATTTCTCATTTCTTCCATTATGCTCCTATATGCATTGTATGAGTAAAATCTCTTCTAATAGGTCTCATGAAGTGTTTTATTTGTTGAGTATGTTTTGAAGTGTGAGAGAGACAAGTAGTGTCTAGTCTCAAAACTTATTTTCACCCACCTCTGAATATGCATAGAAATCTACCTCTATGAGAAACACTTATGCTAGAAGGACATAGAGTTGAGGTCAATTTTAGTATCCTCCTTTCTTAGTGCAGATACAAGTGTGTTTTGTGAACTCATCTTTGTTGGAAATATTGTAATTGATGTCGAAGATATAGAATTATTGGTGATAAAGGCCCCATTGCATTTAATGGTGTTTTTAATATTCATATCTTGGATAATGTGTGTTAATATTTATTTAATATTAATGAATATATTTTTAGTTGCATATAAGTCAAAAGAGGACCCATAGAGAAGTCAAAGAGTCACGGGGTAAAAGATGAAAGAGGAATGGGATGCATTTTCTCATGAAGAATCATCTTGAGGAATTCCAAGAATCACCATGTGAAGATAAAAGAGCATATGTCACATTTTTCCATGAAGGGACACTTTGAGGAATACAAAAAAGTTATCAAGATAAAGGCAAAAGAGGAAATGATGCTTTTACTTATGAAGGGTCACCATATGACTTTTCAAATGCAAGGATACAAAGGGTCATGCAAGTTTGGCACCAGTTTCCATGAGGATTGAAGGGTCACAAAGGTTGAATGCCAAAGGTCATTTGGAAATCTATAAATAAAGGATTGAGAAGCCATTTTTAATGGTTTGAATTTATTTTCAAAGAGAGAAAAGTAGGAGATATTGTAGAGTTCTATCATTTGTTGAGTAAGCAACATTGAGAGATATTTTTGTTTTATACACAAGAGGGGTTGGTGCTCTTATGGGTTGGTGCTCACAAATAGTTGTGTTGGTGCTTGGCAAAGGGGTTGGTACTCCTAAAATTTGGTGCTTGAAAAATTTGTAATTTGAGTTGGTGCTCATTCATGTACTTGAGATTGTTCTTTGTGGTTTTTCCCACTTTGGGTTTCCACATAAAAATCTGCTCTCTCTCTCTCTCTCTCTCTCTCTCTCTCTCTCTCTCTCTCTCTCTCTCCTCTCTCTCTCTCTCTCTCTCTCTCTCTCTCTCTCTCTCTCTCTCTCTCTCTCTCTCTCTCTCTCTCTCTCTCTCATATCTTAAATGTGTGGTTAAGTGGTTAAAGAAAATAAATTTAATTAAGAAATAAGATATCTAATATACTAATTCACCCCCCCTATCAGTATATTTTGTACTTAACAATCTTTGATGTATCACCTCATTAGCATAGGTTTCTTTCATTTTCTTTCTTCCTTTTTCACCCCCAATAGTGATTGTTATAGTGTAGTATATGAACCTTAAAGATAAATCAATGGAGTTATCCCTTTATACCTCTGATATAGGTAACCCATAGGCCTAGAGGTAATCCCATGTTAGCCAAATTTATAGAGGCATGAACAACCTCTCCTAGGGTTCAAAATTTAATCATAATAGGTACCCTCTAATACATCTCAACTCTAGTACACCAATACAAACTTTCCTCTCATGTTAACCCCCATAAAACATATCATAAAGATTGAGATGCACGCATGTCATGAAAAAGGGTTATATATTAATTGTGCTAACAAATGGGAGAGGGGACATAAATGCATCACATAAAAATTATACATGATTAATGTTGATTCCCCACCTGATATAGTAGAATGTGAGGATACCACATATGAGTTACATGAGGTAGCTAATGATTCCCAAGCCTCATATCCACATCCTAAAATTTACATGTATGTTTTGGTAGGGTCACCATTCCCCAAACAATGCATGTCAAATGGTTTATTAATATTAAAAAAACCACTGAAAATTCTTATTGATTCAGGTAGCACTCACAACTTCATTGACCATAAGGTAGCTAAGTAAGCAGACTATTTTATGCACCTTTGTTCTAGTTTTGAGGTGATGATTGCCAATGGGGAACCTTTTCATGTAAGGTAAAATGTCATAATGTTCACATCTCAATGGGTGACTATAATCTCAAGACTAACATATTTGTTTTATCTTTAGGTAACTATGATGTTGTTCTAGGAGCCTAATGGTTACAAAGTCTTGGACCCATTTTATGGTTTTTTTTGAGCTATGGATGCAATTATATGAAAATGGACATAAATACACACTACAAGGCCTTCTTCCTAGATCCACTAGTATATTCAACACTCACCGCATGTAAAAAAAATTCTCAAAAATAGATCACATGAAATAATTGCCCAAATATTTTCTCTTTACACTACTTCACCACTAGATTCTAGTCCGCCATTAGACTTGAAAAACATTTTGGTCAAACATTCCAATGTCTTTATGGAACCACAAGGATTGTTTCCTTGTTGCCATAAAGTCCATCACATCTAAATTTTTCTAAGTAGTGCACCCCCAAGATTTGACCATACCAATAACCATTTCATCAAAAATTTGAGATTGAATAGATACTTCATGAACTCCTAAAAATAAGAGCTATTTGACCTAACATTAGCCTTTATTATTAATCATTATTGCTTTTTCATAAAACAATATGGCTCTTGGTGACTTTGCATTGATTATTGGGACTTGAACAAGCTCATAATCAAGGATAAATTTACCTTTATATTAATAGATGAGATCCTTGATGAAATATATGGTGAAAAGTTTATCTCCAAGTTAGACCTATGCTCTGTCTATCACTAAATCCATCTTCATGAAGTAGATATTCCCAAAAATAATTTTTGCACACATGATGGTCACTATGAGCTCCTGGTCATGCCATTCAGGCTCACCAATGCCCCCTTCACCTTCCAATGCTTAATGAACCAAGTATTCTACCCATTATTTTAAAAGTTTATCTTGTTTTATTTGATGACATCTTCATCTACATTTAAATATGGGAGTATAACCTCACCCACCTCAAGACATCCTTGGGAATTTTTGTTGTAAACAAATTATGTGCCAAACATTCTAAATGTTCTTTTGGGAAATCAAATGTCAAATATCTTGGATATATTACTGTAGTTGATGATGTTCATGTTTACCCCACCAAAATTGAAGCTATGTCCAACTAGATGTCACTAAGGATACTCAAAAGTATACAAAGGCTTTCTTGTCTTGATAGGGTATTACCATAAATTCATCAAGGATTATGTAAAAATCACCACTCCATTGAAAACTATGCTAAAAAAAGACTCATTTTTATGGTCAAAAACCTATATCCAAGAATTTGATAGGCTTAAATAATAAATGTGAACCACACAAGTATTTTACATGCTTGATTTCACCAATAGATTTTTTATTGAGTGTGATACATGTGGCACAAGTCTTGGTACTATTTTCATGCATGAAGCCCATCCCATTGCCTTCACTAGAAAGGCTTGCATTGGGAATAATTTGGCATGCTCCACCTATGATAAATAGATGATGGTTATCCTCCATGTAGTAATCAAAAGGCATCCAGACTTGTTTGTCCAATACTTTTTCATCAACTAAACACCAAAGTCTCAAGTATTTTTTAGAGCAATGGTTATCTTCCTCAAATAAAAAAATAGGTTTCTAAATTCATGGGGTATGACTATGAGATCACATATAAAAAATGAAAGGACAAATTGGTGTCTAATTGTCTCTCACACAAATTTGAAGACACGTATGATTGTGTGCTAGTTTATTCCCCATTTATACATGGCTATATGATCTTCAACATGAACAACATAATGACAACACAACCTAGTAGCTCATTCTTCAACTATATGCTGATTATTCTACTAAAATTCAATATAATTGGGATGGACACACCTTAATATATAAAGGACACATTATTTTAATCATCATCTCAATTTAAAACATACCATTATACTAGAGTTACATTCCTCCCATTTAATAGGTCATTCAAGTTTTTTGAAAACATATGAATGACTTTGTCATAATGTTTTTGGCCTAGAATAAAGAAAAATATCAAAAGGTTTGTTGGTGAATGTGATACTTTCCAATGTAAAAAGGGGTAAATAGTCACACCACTTGGGTTTTTCCATTCACTACCAATTTCATGATGTATTTGGATGGACATGTCAATGGATTTTATTTAAGGTCTCCCCAAATCTAGCATAAAATCAATCATTTTTATAGTAGTCATTCACCTTTCTAAATATCATCACTTATGTGATCTAACTCATCCCTACACTACTTCTACCATATCCTAAACATTTATCTATCAAATATTTTATATCCATAGTGTCTCGTCTTGTATTATTGTATATTTTGATTCCACCGTCATGAGTCATTTTTGGCAAGAACTCTTCAAGTGCCTTGGTATAACTTTTAAATGATCTTAGGATATCATCCCTAGCCTAATGGTTGAACTGAGATTGTCAAAATATGTTTAGAGACATGTGTCCATTATTTTGTCATAGAACAACATCATTGGATAAAATGGTTACCTCTTGCAGAATGGTGGTATATCACCTCCTACTACACAACCACCAAGATAACTCTATATGAGGTTGTCTATGGCCAAAATCCACCCTTTATTATTTCATATCTACCAGGTAACTCTCTAGTATAATTAGTTGATAATACCATCATTATATGAGATAATATACTTCATCTCCTCAAGTATAATATACACATGACACAAAATTTCATGAAGTAATAGGCAAACCAACATCGCTCTAAATTATTATTTCACACTAGAGATATGGTTTTCTTTCACCTCTAAACTTATAAGTAATCCCATTTGAAGATGAAATGTCACCAAAAATTAGATCCAAAACTATATGGGCATTATAAAATTCTCCAGTAGATTGGACCTATCACATACAAGTTGGATCTCCCACCTTCATCATGTATGCACCCTATTTTTCATGTCTCATATTTAAAGAAGGTCCTTGATTATAATGTCAACACCTAGATAGTGCTTATAGAACTTGATATAGAAGGATCTCTTCTTTTACAACCCAAAGCTAACATTGATAAGAATTCTCATCCAATTCTTGATCGAGTCATCAAAAAAATTCTAGTACATTGGCATGGGATGCAACTAGAAGATACTACCTAAGAACCTATTATTCTAATCCATCAAAAATTTCCTCACCTTAAGATTTTATAGAAAAGATTTTAAGGGGGATGGCATGCTTATACCCTTCATCATAACCATCCTTCTATCATCTACTTCTTTAATAAAAGGCTATAGATGTATATGCTTTGTAAGACATCCCTCAAGCCCATTGAAATAGTAGAATGTAATAGTGTATTAGTGTTATAATTCCATATTTATTATAAGTATTAGTTATCTAATGATACATTACTATAAATAGGGGCCTATACTAGTATGAAGGCACCCAATAATTATATTTAATTGATCTTTCTCAAATAAGATTTCACCCTTGAAGAGGCCAACAATTTTTAAATTTTGCTATTGTAATTTAATTATGTTCCTTTGAATCAATATAAATCTGGTTTTTTTTTTTTTTTTTTAAATTAATTTATTTATTTAATTTTGTATATTTTCCATCTAGTCTAATATTTTTCAAGAAGGATCCTATCAAATTTTCACCACAATAAATAGCTTTACCCTATTTAAACATTATTGTATTGATAAGTGCATGATCATCTCGTAACATTGATTCTTCCTTGAATATTTTATCATCTTAATCATCCTTATAGCTATTAAGATTAACAAGTCCAAAATTAATTCTACATAGACCCACCTTTATCTAAAGGGTCCTACAAAATATATACTTATTCAATAGTCCTTACATGTTCACATTCACTAAATGAGACTAAGAAGTTGAAAAAAAATATGGAACAAAAAGAGGTGGATTAATATGGAGGTAAAATTTAATGAGAATCATGATGAAAATGTAGTAATATTAGACTTCATATTTTATTTTTTCCCATGGCCTTACACTTATATTTTTTATGAACAATATACATTTATGTCTCTTAAATTTATCTTTTCTGATAAGAGAGTCTAATATTTCATGCAATTCTACATAGTAACCTATATTTTTAATCTTTCTACTTGTTTTTTCTAATTGGAACCTCCTCTAGTTCATAAATATGGTAATAATTTCATCATTAGTGGTGTACTTATTAGTTGTATCCTCATATTCATTGTAATCACGGTCATATCCATTGGATATAAATGTTTATTTTCTATTTTGACTAATTAACCCTCTAGGATCATACTCCTAGCTTGCCTCATCCTCAATGGTAGTCACAATAACAAAATCTCAAAAACATACAACAAATTTATGTTCAAATATTAAATCTCACATATTTGCCTTTATTTCAATCAATTCAACTTTACCAAATATATATAATGACTCATCAATAGAGGCCAATTGAATCATAATCTCAGAGTAAAATGTTCTTTCAAGGATATATCTTGAGAGATCAAATGGGCCACAACTAGCTCCAAGTACTCTTATGTATGTGCATTCACTATTCATCAACCAAATAGCCCAATTATGTCATATATTATCCTTAATATTAAATTGGAGATATATTGGGTACCTCATCCCTAAAAAATAGTTTTTGCATCAACACAAATAAATGATCCATGAATGTAGCATAATCAATATGATCTTGATTCCTAACAAGATGTATAGTCCATATTGGTACAAGTTTCTAAAATAACTCACCTATTTAATATTATATACCCATGTGTTTAACCTATAATATTGTATTAAACATATTCATATGGGCATATAAATACATATTTAACAAAAGTGTGAGTAATTCTTGAACTTATTTGTACACTCAAATTATCTTAGTTCACCATGGATAATGTAAAATAAAAATATTAGGAAATATATACCTTAATTGATTATGAATTTTCAACACTTTATCCAAAATGACACAATTGTATTCTCCATAGCTTGATCAATAACCTCTCCCAAGATCTAACATAATATATACATGGTCTTTTGAATATAGAATTTATACATTGACATTATCATCCATATATTTATGATTAGGTGGTATTAAAAAAGGTAGTTTTGAATATTATTCCAAAGAAACATTTATCATCATTACTTTTTTATCTTCATATTTTTTTATACATTCCCTTTTATTCAGGATAGTTAGCTTGTTTAAGCTCAACCATAACATTTAAAAAAAAAAATTCAACACCACCTCTTTTGTCTTGTTCTTGGATATATTTTATTTTGAATCATATATAATTAAGGTATAATTAAATATTATTGAATTAAATAACCAGTTTGGAAGAACTAATTTCCATATGTATTTGGTTGACATTGTAAATAGGGTAATAAGACTCACATCTATCCCATGTATTAAAATACAATTTCCTTTAAGTGGAGGTAAATTATAAATCATGATAATTTCCTTTCTTATCTATTTAAAAAAGTTTTATTTCCTTGGGTTCTCTCTTATATTCCAAATGGACATGGAAAATAAATATGTATACCTATTCCATTCATCTAAATCACATATGGTTACCCTTTGTCTTTTGGTTTCATTATTAAAAATAATTGTTGATAGAGAGGTAAAGACATTTCTTACTTGTGATCATGATTTTATGATTTTTATAGGACTTTAGAATGTCCATTTTCATATCTAAAATCCCATTTAATCTATAAGTTATTGAAATTTGTATCTGTCTCACCTCAATGAGTAGCTCAATTATGAATTTACTCATGAATTTGGTAAATTTCAATCGTTATCATGGCAATTTGGTGCACTATGAATGGGATCACATTATTTTATAATATTTTCTCACCCTATAAAGATTTATTACTCAACACTTACCATTTTAAATACATAAATACCTCTTTTCAAAGTTTTTAAATCATCAAAAAAATCAATTTTTATTAAGCATAATGTTATTACTTTCATAGCATCAAAAATGTCATTTGTTTTAATGCACAAAATTTGTTCCTTTATCATCCTCACATATACAAAATATCAATGTTACTTATGCATTCATGGGTTTTGAGTCTACACACTACTTAGTTTAATTAATCCTATAAGTAGTTTTATTTCAAGTGGTTAAATTTGGGATAACCCAATGACTCAGATCCATCCATTTTAATATAAATGACTATCTTTTCATCATTTAAATCAAATATTCTCAAAATAAAAATGCATTTGATAAGGATATATAGTGGACATGATTTGATGGATGAAATTTACTTATATAAATATCAATATCCAAAGTTGTACCATGTCATTAATCTCCTGAGTCTATGAAGGATGACTCTCGATTTAAAAAAATACACTAAATCAATAGTCAACATTAATTTCATTTTATATCAATGGCCTATTTTATATCATGGGCTCATAGCTTACACACTCTTTAATTTAGAGAGATCCTGAAGAAGGAAATAATGTTCATTAACCTACTAGGTACATCAATATATCCTATTGAATCATTTTTGAGATCAATGGCCAACACTAATTATCAAGTTTATAAGATAATTTTTTTAAAAGTGAAACTCCAAAATATACTTATTGGTTAAAATCATGAAGGCATGAAGGATGATTCGTACAAAATAAATAGTCAACATTCACTCTTTTAGATCAATGACCCACACTATATCATGGGTTCATAGATTACAAGTTATTAAATTATATGGAGGCCCCAATGATAACTATTATGGGCCCCATAAAATGACTAAAAAATATCTAAAGAATATCATTTATTAGAAAGGGACTCACTAGTAAAGTAAATTAAAATTTTCCCATGTGCATGCAAGTGTGTTTAGACTATTCCATGTAGCTTCATGTAATCACATGCATTTCCACATATCTAAAAAATATAAATAAGGGAAAATACAAGTATCACTATGTATATGTAGGTCTATCTAGGTATTTTTATGTGTCTTTGGGTTAGGTATAATTATAATAATGGACCCCTAAAAATCATTATAAAATCCTAGTGAATCCTAAAGTTCAGGTATAATTCCACTACTGAATCTTTGGCAAAATTGACATATAGGTATAAATTGACTGATGATTTATATTATCTATTTCAAAAAACTTATATCTGGTGAATTAAATGCATATTAAAATCAATAAATAATTTCAAAAAAATCCATAGTTAAAACCCTTTCCCCAAACACATTCATGAGGCAAATATGCTTGAGCTAGAATAAAAATTATGATCAATGGATACCTTAAGTTTTTTAGAATAACTATTTGGCTTTGGCCTATGGAATTGGGTGCAGTCTAGCCATTTCAAACACTTTCTTGAATGAAAAAATGCAAGCAAGGAGGGAATGAGAGACAACATAAATTTGATAGTTGTATGATAGAATAAATTGAGTACAAACCTCTGTAAGTCTCTCAAAATACCAACTAGCTACTAGAATAAACTAAGTATAGCAAAAATTGTGATAAAAAATTAGAGTATAGAGTATAAACTAATTATGGGGCCATAGGGAAAGACAACTATGAAAAATGAGGATGACATAACTAAAATATATATTCAGAACATTTTCATAGCTTTAAAATTATAAACTATATAATAAGGTTTGCCAAAATGTATTAACCATATCCATAATCAATAATGGACTTTCAAATATATTTTTATTTCAATTAACAAACCATGCCAACCAAAATATAATTATTTTAGAAACAAAATATAGTGTGAAAACCTCTCTATAGTTTATATGGTTGGCTATGTTTTGAAAATGTGAGCCTCACAGTTAATTCATGTGTATCTTATTTATTAGGGTTATATACAATAGTTGTGAAGGTTACTAGAGCAAGTCAATAAGTATTCTATCTAGTGGATCATGTTTCAACTTTTCCAAAATAAATAAATATATGTAACATGATCAAGATTCAAGATGAGTCTAAAGGAGAAGTTGAAATCAATATTTGTTTTTGTTATCCTTCATGTCCCAAAAATATGGTTCTCTGGGACTCTTTTTGTTTAGTACATATAATAAGATCATGTGCAGTATTTAATATAAATTGAGTGCATACCTTTGTAAGTCTCTCAAAAGACTAACTAGATAATATAATAAACTAATTATAGAAAAAATTGTGACAAAAAATTAGAGTATAGAGTATAAATTGACTATGGGGTGATAGGGCAAGACAACTATGAAAAATGAGGATGACATAACTAAAAAAATATTCAAAATATTTTCATAGTTTTAAAATTATAGACTATATAATAAGGTTTGTCAAAATATCTTAACCATATCCATATTGGCCTTTTAAATTATAAATTGGGCATATTGGCATTTTCCACCATAGGCATCTAGATTATTAAGAAGGCTAAAAATTATTATTTCCCCATGGTGCCTTGATTCTATAATTACATAGTCTAATGACTGTAAACATCATGCAAGGAATTATAACCTGTTGTATGTCCAAAATATCTAGAGATTTGTTCTACACAGATAATGTACTTATTTGAAACATTCAAAATATGAAGGTAAAATGTTTTCTCCCTAGAAATAATCCATTATCCTAATAGTCATATAACACTAATAAATGATATCTATTCAATTGAATTGTATGGTGTTCCCAAATATCATTAATATAAATATATAAGAAGGGAACTATAGGAATCATAAAAATAAATCACCTATCTATTAAAGATATTTTATTTCTTCCAACAAAGAGAGACAATAAACTCAAAAACTCATGATTAAACAATAAACTTAAAACCCTTCACTTGAATCCATATTAAAGTTTATTAATAGTCCTAATTATTGTTAAAAACTAAAATATTTGCAGTGTAAAACAACTAATTTCATAAGTCAAAAACCTAATAGTAAATATGTTGATATGTCTCACCTGCTTCAGAAATCTATGAAAGTAATGATATGTAAATATATTTGTTGTATAATGGAAATACTCTGAACATATATATATTAAATATATCTCATTATTGATAGAGGTCTTAAAATATATTTTCCAAGTTAGCATACAAATAAAATATCCAACAGGGGAAAAATAAACCTCATTTCAAAATTTAAATTTCATTTTATAAAATGGATAATAATATATAGATAACTTATATTGCATTATGTGGTTTAAGCACCATGATCAAGCACTTTATATGTAGATAATTGAGGTTTAAATATAAATAGGTATGATCTACAACCAACATGGGGTGCAAGACTAACCTTGACAGCCCAAGATAATTCTAGATTTACCTCTTATCAATGTTTGAACCTAGAGATGAATGTTTTAATAATAATAGAGACCTCAAATAGATCTATTTGGGTGAATTATTTCATTTGAAGCTCAAAGGAGCTATCCTTTTTTATACACACAGATATCTCAACTCAAATATGATTTTTAAATCCATAATAATTGTATAATATATCTAAATGATAAAAAATAAAAGCAATACTCCCAAAAACTTCACATACAAAATTATCAAGAATGCATTGCCTTTTTTGTTATTCCCACTTGAAGCTAGAACAAAAATTGTGACAACTCAATTGACAAATAGACCTCTATGGGGACATTTTGAGATATTCAAGGCATGTAAGCTCAATAATTTATTCTTATCCTTTCATTTCATAACTCATTAATTCAAGCCTATCTCTTCAGCATATAGAGTGAGTTATAAATGGTGGTTTGATTTGGTAATTCACTCAAAAATGAAAGTATGTGTTTATATATGTATTGACCCCTTCAATATGTCAGCACCAATTCACTAAAAATTTGGGCAATATCTCAACCTTGATCTCCATAGCTTTAATTCCACCTACACCACATTCAATGTTATAAATAAAATAAAAATTAGGTTAGAGAATTATTTATTATTAGTTTTTTTAGTTATTAAAACTATATAGAAGGAAGAACATGTTTATTTTACTTAGTTTTATAAATGGTGCCAAAAATATTCAAAATATTTTCATAATTTTAAAATTATAAACTATATAATAAGGTCTGCTAAAATATCTTAACCATATCCATATTCAATAATGGTCTTTCAATTATTTTTTAATCTCAATTAACAAACCATGCCAACCAAAATATAATTATTTTGTGTGTTATGCAGTCCTAATCACACACACACACACACACACACACACACACACACACACACACACACACACACACAACTTGGTGATTATATATAACACATACATATCTTCTATAATTTCTTGGTGAATTAGAACCATACATGCATAGTAACTATGGTGATCTGTGTCTCAAACTAAGACCAAGTATAATTCATAAGGTGATTCAAAACACATGTATAATAAAATGTATAGAATTAATGATATTTTACCTATGTATATTATTATAGGATTAGCCATTTTCAAAATTAAAAAAAAAACAAACCTACTTATAGCCTTTTAGCTATAAATAACCTCTAAAAGTTTCTTTGCTTTGTGTGCTTCTAGGTGTCTCGAAGTATTTTATGTTGGGTACATGTTTGATTTGATCTATAAATAAAACCCATCATCAATCAATAAAGTGTCATGATCAATCATGAAACCCCACTAACATTTGTGGAACCCTACTTCCATAAGAGATTCCTTGGAGCTAATAGGGTATGTAAATTTGAGGTCATCCATTCTAATCAAGGAATCCCACAAAAATTTGAGGGTCATACCTTCAAAACATGGCACCCCATAGTAGTCTTCATATAATTTATAATTAATTAATTTTTTGATTGATTAAATTTTCATGTGTATTAACACATTTTATAAGAACATTATAATAAACATAGTACACTCTATATTTTATAAATATTTTAGGTCTAGTATTATATCATCTTGTGTTACCCTAATTTGGATTTGTAAAATCGTATTTAAGATATAACCTTGAATGTAATTCATATTTTTAAAGCATGATAGATTAAGCATGAATTTTTAAAAATAATTTGACAAGTGGCATGTGATAAATATAGAAATTAAGAAGAGATCAAGGTACTTATATTTTATGGTTAATAGAATAATTTTTAATGACTTAATAATGGAAAGGGGCTTAAATTAGGCCTATGATCACTTGTATCTAACACTATTTTTTTTCATGTAAGGTCACTAACATCAAGATGAGGAAATAACATCAATGAACCTAAGTGTATGTTGTCATTATTATCCTAAGAGGTTTTGGATTTATTTAACTATACAATTAGTTACATCTTCTTACAATACTTATGTGTGTGCAATCCTAATGACTAAATGTATGTGTAACTCTAAAAATTAGTGTCCTTCAAAACATTAAGTGAATTTTAATGGGTTGTGATGACTCTAATTCACCCTCGTTGATTATTGATTGTCACTTACATACCCAATATTCTAAAGAGAGAAGTGAAACCATATGTAGTTCTTCCCATTAGTGTGAATATTCAATTGTGCTCATTTTATATATGAATGTACATAATTATCTATATTTATAGACTTCATAATGTCAGATCTTGAATTATCTTGGTTTACTTTAGACTTGGATGATAACTATTCTTAGTGATTTATTTGTGATTTGGAAAGAATATGGCAGTTTTTCTCAATGTGCAATAGTGTATAAATGTATGATAGATAAGTGCCATGTGAGTATAAAGTAAGGGTTTAATTGATATTTATATGAGTCCATTTATATATTTCATCAATCCAATAACATGTTATGAAAATGGGTAAACCCATATGAATGAATTTATATTAAAAAATAGTCATTATTGGGTGAGGGATGGGTCAACCTTAGATAAATCTATTGATGAAATTATCTAAGCTTGATATTAGTGTCTAGGAGATAGGAACTTGGATTTGATGACTTTGATATGTTTGAGAATATATTTATTTAGTTTGACACATACTAAGAGGTTTATTTAGGTGCCTGATATAAAAATAGGAGGTTTAGACTCATAAAAAGTATGTGGATGTGAGCTAATGTCGAATAAGAGGCATATATGTGTGTACAAGTCATGTATAGGGAAGGTAAGTCAAAAGTGAAAATTTAAAGTGTCTAATACCAAATTCTAGTATCTACACATCAAATTCAACATGAAATAATAAAATAAACTATTTAATACACTGAAATTATTTAATCTAGCACTTTCAAGTGATTAAAAATAAGATTATTAATTAGTTAATTATCATCAATATCAAATAAACCTAATTAAATGTGGATTTAACTATAAGTTAACTCCAATCCCCTATTCACTATAAAAAAAATGAATATATCTATCGACTTCACTAGTTAACTTGTTTAAACTAGATAAATTTAGAATGAGATTAACTTTATAGACTAATTATATAATTTTTTTGAAATTTATTGAAAAATATAATAGCTATTAAATCCTATTTACGATAAAAAAAATGGAATCAACCAACCAAGAGGAAGAGGGATATGAAAGGAACATGCTTGGAATAATTTGTTAATTATATTTTTTTGATTAGTATTTTAGGAGATGGTCTTATTTGTGTTATAAATTTATGATTAGGACAAATGGAGCCCTAAATGACATTTATTGATGGGACATTTGGCACACCAACTTAGGCAAGGTGATGTACCCAAATTATCCTAAAAATAGATACAATGTCCCAAGGTTTGTTACTACCAGGTCTTGGCTTGTAAGGTATCTCATTAGTTGATGTGAAACTATTCCATTTCAAGGGGCATGTTTAGAATATATTCAGATAAATGATAGGTGATGTTGATTTTATGGATCTATTACCGAGAAAATCAATAAAAGTAGATTTGTCAATAAAATAAAATTGATTCAATAATTTTTCATTGCATACAATGGGTTCAACAATGCATTAACAATAATAAAAATTATATGCAATCAATATAAAGCTTACAAACATGGATTTTAACTTTTAGATCTATTCTACTTACTCTAAAAGAATTATTAAAAAAAGAAAAAGAGAAGAGAAAAGATAAATATGTAAGCATATTTTGAAGCTACAAAATTTTGATTCATTTGACTTAGATGAAATCCATGTAACCAATTTATTGTCTAGTCAATAAGTACACAACCATGGACAAAGATGATGCAAGAGGCTAAGGTATTCAGCTATGAGTAAATGTGGACAAAGTCACAATATACATGTAGAGATAATGAAAAAAATTATTCATATCCTTTCTATTGATAGATATTTTCTTTAAAAATAGTGTTTCGATCCACCCAAAATTAGAGGAATTACATAAAATGCTTCACAAAAGTATTTCTCACAAGAAAAACTAACTATGAAAAGTAATAAATTGTATAATTAACTATCTAGTCCTTTAATCTATGTTATACCCTAATGAACTAACGTATAACTCAGTCTTATTACTAGATTTATGTAGATTTCAGTCCAATCTCATCCACCCACAAAATGGTTGAAAATATTGAATGAAAGGTACCAACCAAGACCCAAATGCAATGTGGAATTACATATCCAATGAAATACATGCCAAAATCATTAATGATAGGATTGCATGAAATTCAAGTGGTAGATAATTGTTGGGAATAATAAAGTATCCTAAGTGTCCATAATTATCACAATAGCCCATTCATCCATGCAAAAACAATTCATGCTCTATCTTCTTTTCACACTTCCCATGCATGAATCATAGCTCCTTTAAATGTTGGTGACAAGTCCTACCTTTAATAATACACTCCTCTTATTCAAATCCTACCAAAACATTAAATAAAAACCAATTAATTTATTATCAAAGGTTAAAGATATCAAAATTACAAACACATAATATTTAGAAGCAACAAAGTCTTAGATTAAAATGTTGATAGGTTTTTCATTTTGTATAAATCTAATTTTAAACTAACACTGTTGCAAATATGGAGAAACCAGATTTATAATGTAATTAAAAAGATTGAATACATATCCATAAATCAAAATATATGGCTTAAAACCCAACACACAATCATGCGTAGCCACATCAACACCTTTAAAATACACTAAAAGATAAATTCATAGGATAAAACATGAAAAATACCTATCTTATCTTATATTTTTAAAAATATCTTTAAAATATGCTCAAAATGGTATTTTTAGTATTTTTAAATAATCAATTTAATCCTTACACACTATCCTTTAAGTGTTTTTTGATCAAAAGCTGGCTAAGTGATGAGTGCTACTGAAAGGGTCACTTCTCATTATCATATATTTTTATTAGAAAATAAAATAACTATAAAACTAATTGAATTATATTATCATGTAATAAATTTATAATTTATTTGGTCCTACAAAACATAGGATTTAAAATTACACACTGGTTATATTTGAAAATTGGAAACACATAAAATGACTAAGTAAAAATCAACATAAAATCAAGTTTTCAACTATGTGACTTTCTCACATGGGAATGAATTGTTTTTAAATGTATTTACCCTCAAATTCTTCCCAAATTTGAATATAATCATGAAAAATTATCATATAATTAAACCTCATTATCTATGTGAAATTGAGTTTGAAAAGTGTTCACTAAGAAGATTTGGTAACTAGGAAGATGCATAAATCAATGCACATGTCAATCTTCATGGTTGTGCACTTTGCCAATCAGAAGTAGTTTCATGTTTTTTACTTCACCATTATATTCTCTTCACATATTTTTATGTTCATGAAAAATTTTAGTGTTATTAAACTTTTTTTAACCTTGAAAAACTAAGTTTCAAATGTCTATACTAGCTAGATTTGGTAACGAGAAAGATGCAAAAAATGATCAAATAAAAATTATTGTAAAAACCATTTTTTAACACTATGCATTTTACACATGGGAGGGATTTTTTTTGAATTTTTTTACCATTAAATTATAATTAATTTTTTATATAATCATGTACAAATTTCTCATAATTTGACTTTATTTAACCCTACAAAATTAGGTCTTAAGAGTGCACACTTGGTAGATTTTATAACTAGGAAAACATAGAAATCAACATAAAAGGCAGTTTTGATTGATGCTCAATTTACATGTAACAAATAATTTATTATGATATTACCTAATATTGTATTATAATAACATTTGGATACTTTCATGAAAAAAATTATAGGTATTAGATCTTTTTTAACTATGTGAATTGCATTATGAAAAGTGCTAACCAGAAATAGAGAAAAAATGACTAAGTAAAAATCAGTTCAAATGCTAACTTTTATTACTACACATTTAGAAGTTAGGTTGATTTTATGATATATATTAACCTTTAAATTTTCCTTACATTTATATATCTTCATGTAAAATTTATTTCAAATTGGATATAATGTATCACTACAAAAATAGGTTTTAAGGGTGTGCACTAGGAAAATTTGAAAATTAAAAGATGAAAAAATGACCAAGAAAAAATTATTTCAAATGCCCATAATTATTATTTTGAATTTTTATCATGAGAATTAGTTTTATGAAAATTTATTTACTAATACACTCTTCTCATATTTGTCTACTGTCATGGAAAATTTAAGCATAATTTCATGAAGTTTGAACTTGATAAATTAGAATTGAAATGTGCACACTAGACAGATTTGGTAATTGGGAAGATGGAGAATAATTTCATCTAATTTTTTTCACTATCAAATTAGACACACATTTTTATACCTTATTATAAAATTTTAAGATGAATGGATAGGATTTGGCCATGTGAAATGCCTCCTGAAAAGTGATTTTTGGTAAAATTTTAAAAATAGAAAGATACATAAATTAACGTAAAAGCTAGTTTCTATTACTACGTAATTAGAACATGTGAAATATATTTTTTAAATTTTTTTACCATTTAATTATAATTACATATTAATATCATCATGAAAAATTCTCATAGAATTTGATTTCATTTAATGGTATAAAACTATGTTTAAAAAGTGCCTAGTCGTAACAAATGGAAACTGCATTATGCATCCAAAACATTTTGAAAATTGCATCTGAATGTAGAACTAGGTTTCAAAAGATTAAAAAATATTTTTATATTATTTAATTTATAAAATTATCATGTGTTTTGTAATAAAAAACAAATTGTGACTCTTCTAGAAAATACTCTCAAGTATTTTGGAACAAAGAAATAGTAAAAAAACCCAAAATTTATGGCTAAAATAGAGCATGAAACATGAATAAATCCAAGAAGGGAGAATATGGGAACAAATTAGTAAAAAAATTAAACATCCTTATTAACCTAATGTGATCAAGATGAATTAATTTTACATTTTAAGACCCTATAAGAATTAATTGTTGTGACTCTAACCATTAGGCTAGTGAGTCCTATCTTGTAACATTTTCTTTGACATTGATTCATTTCCAATTAAGTATATATATCCCCAATAGAGTTATATTTGATCCCACTCAAATCGTTACTTCACTTCCATCCAAGCTTGAAATCCTATTGTGAAGATTACATGAATCAACCAAGACTAAGTTTTTATGAAATTGATTTTCTTTTTTTTCTTTCCTTTTTTTTATGTCTCAGTTTAGGGTTGGGGACCACTTTGAAAAATGAAATGCATGATTATTTTTTTTCCCCTAGGATTTAATCACAACAAGTTCAACCACGCAGACCTAGAAATCTTTTAAGATATGAAATTTGTGCTTGGTGTCAATGGGATACCTTCAATAGCCCACTAACTTTACCTAAACTCAGCCAAATGAGAACAAGTCCATAACACATACAATAGTCCAAGCCATCCAAAATAATTAGATAGTATGATATTAAATAGAAAAATGGCTCAATAAATAACTTCTCACATAATGTCATTGCTTCTACCTACTTACATGCCTTTCACTTTATTATTTTTCATTAAAAAATATGAAACCAAGATAAAACAATTGGGACAAACCCAACAAAGAAATTTAAAAAAAAAAGTAAGCAAACATACCTAAACTAAAAAACAAAATATAAAATAGAACAAGCAAAGAAAAGATATCAAAGCAACAAAGGAAATTAATTACAAAATCATGTCAAGCAAATGCATTCCTTGATATAAAGTTTGTGGAGTTGTCCATTGTCCAGCAATGAAAAGTCCTTAAAAATTAGACACCTAATACAAAACATATTGATGTTTATAATTTTGAGAAGGTTGGTAGGTATCCTACCAAAATAATACATGTAATTATGTATATTTTGTCTTTTACATTTAAAAAAACTATCATAAAGATTCTTATTAACAATTTTTTCATGCAAGTTAATCAGGTCAATGCCATAAAGCTAAGTTATGCACTTACATTTCATTAGCAATAAGTCTTTAAGATTAAGTTTAAGAGATACCTCTGCCCAAAAATTGAATTGTGTTTAGGGATAGGGGTGAACATCAATACATACTAGATTAATTTATATACCCAACCTAGAGAAAACATTTTATTTGTGATAGATTAGTGGTGAATCCACTATTGGTCACACTTAAGCTAGCATGGACACCTTGGTATCATCTATGTTGTCATTTTCATCATTAAAAAGAGACGGAATTAGTTATTCCTAATTTAATAACCTTCTATATTTATCATCAGTGACTGATGTGTGTGGAGAATCATATTGAAATAGTTCATTTTAAATTCGACTCTCATGAGCTTCATTTCTTCATTTAGGCTACCATGTTCAAGATTGATCATTTTAAACTTGTCTATGTATGTTGTTGAATAAATGTCATGGTTTTTTTAATCCCATTATTTAAGATACTTCAAATAATCCAATTATTTATATGCAAGGACAACCACTTGGTTCTCTTCTACATCCTCTGTCTCTAATGAAGGGATGGGAGTCAATTTGATTTCATCAAGTTTTTAATATTCTTTAACTATCTTGAAAATGTAGGAGAAATAGAATATGACATAGATATTTCAAATAAATGGCATACATCTTATTAATTCATCTATTCCAACTCTTTTATTTCATTTTTAGGATGACTACAAGAAGCACTTGATTCTTCATTTTCTGTAAACATCTCTTTGTTACTTGGATATTCATATGAGAGATAAAAATCATCATCATCAATACTCTTATTGATTATCTATTTATTTTTTATAGGGACATTTCCTATCAACATGATTACTTATGCATAAGTCTCAATTATTTATCCATAATTTCTAAGTTGAAAACTTGGGAATGTGGACTCATAAGTTATCACACGTATTTCTTGTAAAGTATCTCATATAGTAAATGAAATTTTATTAGTAAAATCACCTAAAGACACTTGATCATTAAAACAAGGTAAAACATCATGTTGATTAATATTTAAACAATTATAATCATGTGTATTAGAAACCACAATAGGGTTCCCATTTTTCACTTGAAGGTCATATTAGGCATAAGCTTGAGGCAAAATTTGATGATAATGCACACATTGGTCCACATGATAACTCATAGGCAAATTATTTTGAGTATTTTGGATGTGAATAACCATTTGTTCTAAAGAGAAAATCTAATCAACACAATTTCCATGTGGCAAGCTTATTTTTCAATAATGAAGGCCTCTTGATAAACTGATGTTAAAGATATGAGTGTATATGGGGTCCTTTGAATAAGTATAGTAGTTAGGGGATCTAATGTTTTAAGATAAAATTTAATAGCCACCACATCTATTTTTTGGAATGGGTCCTTTGACCTCTTATACAGGTAGTGAAAATGACTATTGAATGAGCTCATGAGTTCATTAGGATCTCTAAAAGTTGTAGTAAATTTATAATACAAGGTAGTAGGATCAATAGGCACACTAAAATGTTTAATAAATATAGTTTCAAAGGCATTCCAAGATGTAATGTATCCATCATGTAAAATTATGTACTAATAGTAAGCATCTTCATCTAAAAAATAGGGAAATAAGTGAAAAGCTACATCCTCATGTTGGATATGGATTTAGATGAAGGCTTCTTTAAATACATGGATGTGTTCTTCAATAATGTAAATTATTCCATGTGTATATTTTACACAAAATGTTTCAAGATTCTTGGGTAATTCATGAGCAAGCCCTATAGTATTCACAAGGCATAAAATTCCACCAAGCCAATATAATGCCATAGATGGGTTAAAATGTAGGGAAAAAAAATAATCAGACATAAATATTACATAGTATTTCATTTAGGCTCTCTTTATTACTACCATTTTATTGGTGTGTGTTTTAAGCACACAATAGGGTTGGAAATAAGCATGAAGTATGGTCAAAAGGCGAAAATCAATCATAAATATCAAATTAAATCAGTTATAATATTGAAATACTCCACTCACACCCTCCTACTAATACCAATCTATTGATGGGTCATTTGGCATACCAACTTACGTATGGTGAGGATCCCCCCAAGCTCTCTTGAAAGGAGATAGAATTTTCTCAAGGTTTGTTACTACCAGGTCTTGGCTTATATGGTAACTTAGTAATTGATGTGAAACTATTTAATTTCAAAGATAATGTTTGTAATGTATTTAGATAAATGATAGGTGATGTTGGTCTTACAAATCTATTGCCTATAAAATTAGAAAAAGTGGATTTTTAAAGGAAATACAACTGATTTATAATTATTCATTGTGTACAAGGGGTTCAATAATGCATTAACAATAATGAAAGGGAATTGTAACCAAGATAAATATTGTAAACATGGATTGAAAATTTCAAATATAGTCTACCTACTTAACATATTTATAAAATATAGAAAAAGAGAAGAGAAAAGAGAGAGATGTAAGCCTATTTTGAAGCTAAAATAAATATGATTCATTTAATTTATTTTATGGCCAATACGTACACAACCATGGATAAAGATGATGTAAGAGTATAAGATATTCATCTATGAAGAAATATAGACGAAATGATCATATACATGCATAGATAATAAACAGTAGTCTTCACAACCTTTATATTGATAGATATTTACTTGAAAAATAGTGTTTGGATCCATGCAAAATTATGGTAATTACATAAAATGCTTCACAAAATATTTCTTACAAGAAAAAATAATTATGAAAAGTAATAAATTATAGAAGATAAATGTCTAGTTCTTTACTCTATATTCTACCCTAATGAATCAACCCCTAACTCGGTCTTATTATTAAACTTACATATATTTTTGTCCAATATCATCTACCCATCAAGTGATTGAAAAAATTGAATTAAAGGAACCAACCAAGGCCCAAATTCAATGTGGAATTACATATCCAAGGAAATAAATGATAAAACCATTAATGATAGGCTCACATTAAATTTAAAATGTAGAGTATTATTGGGTATAATAAAATATCCCATGTGTCCACATTCAACACAAAATCCCATTCATCCATGAAAAATTTCTTCATTTTATGTCTTCTTTTCATACTTTCCATACGTGAGTAATAAATCCATTAAATATTGGACAAGTCTTTCCTTTAATAATGCACTCCTCTTATCCAAATCCTACCAAAATATTAAATATAAACTTATTAATTTATTATCAAAGGTGAAATATATCCAAATTACAAACACATAGTATTTAAAAGCAACTGAGTCTCAAGATTAAAATGTTGATAAGTTTTTCATATTGCATTTATCAAAATTTAAAATAACACCATTTCAAATATGGAGAAATAAGATTTCCAATGCAATAAAAAGAATAAAAAATGGAACTTCGGATCAAAATATATTGCTTAAAACCAACACATAGTCATGCACAATTACATCAATGCCTTTAGAATACACTAAAAGATAAATTCATAGGATAAAACGTGAACAATTTCCATCATATCTTATATTTATAAAAATACATTAAAAATGTGATCAAAATGGTATTTTAAATTTTTTTAAATAATAAATTTAATCCCTATGCACTACCCTCAAGTGTTTTCTAATCAAAAGTTGGCTATGTTATGAATGCTACTGAAAGGGTCACGTTGCACTGTCATATATTTTATTGGAAAATATAATAAATATGAAACTAATTAAATTATATTAATATGCCATGAAGATATTATCACAATTTTTTTGAATCAATTTAGACTTTATTTGGTCTTGACAAAATGGGATTTAAAATTACACAGTGGTTATATTTGAAAATTGGAAACACAAAAAATTAAGTAAAAATAAGTGTGAAATTATGTTTTCAATTTTGTGACTTTCCTATATGGGAAATAATTTTCTTACCCTCAAATTAATCAATAAAAAATTATCATATAATTTTAACTCATTTGACTATGTGAAATTAAGTTTGAAGAGTGCACACTGAGAAGATTTAGTAACTAGGAAGATACATAAATTAGTGCACACGTCAATTTTCATAGTTACACACTTTGAGAATGAGAATAAATTTTCATCTAATTAACCTCACCATTATATTCTCCTCATATACGTCTATTTTTTTTTAAATTTACTATAATTTAATGTGTTTTGGCCCTATGAAACTAGGTTTGAAAAATACACACTGGCTAGATTTGGTAACATGAGAGATGTAAAAAATAAGTACAAAAGCTAATTTTTTATGTTGTGCATTTTGTGTGTGGTAGGTAATCTTATGATAATTATTTTACCATTACATTATAATGATATTTTACTATAATCATGAAAAATTAGCATATAATTTTGACTTGATTTAACCTTATGAAATTAGGTCTAAAGAGTGTGTACTAGGTAGATTCTACAATTGGGAAAACATATAAATCAACTAGAAGGTAGTTTTTATTTTTGCATAATTTACATGTGACAAATAATCTAGTTTGATATTCTCTACCATTGTATTATAATGACATTTGAATACTCTTGTGAAAAAATTCATAGGAATTAGATTCATTTTGACTTTGTGAAATGGCTTTTATGAAAAGTGGTTGTCAGTAAAATTTGAAAAGTAGAAATGGAGTTAAAATTACTAAGTAAAAATCAGTTCAAATGCCAAATTTTATTTCTACACATTTAATGGTTAAGTTGAAACTTTATGTGAATTATCTTCACCTTTACATTATCTTTACATTCAGCTATCTTCATGTAAAATTTAGAGGAAATTGGATACAATTTACCATTGTGAAAATAGGTTTTAAGGGAGTACATTGGGTAGATTTAGACACTGGAAGATGTAAAAATTGACTGAGTGTGCACTGGGAAAATTTTGGAAACTAGAAGATGTAAAAAATGATTCAAGTAAAAATTTGTTTGAATGCCCATTTTTATTAATACACATTTTGCTCATGAAAAGGATTTTTTTACGACTTTATTTACTAATACACTCTTCCCACATTTGGCTACCATTAGGGAAAATTCAAGCACAATTTTATGAAGTTTGATCCTAATAAATTATATTTTAAATGTACACACTATAAAGATTTGGTAACTGGGAAGATGCATAAAATGACTCAAGTAAAAATTAAAACAAAACATAATTTTGATTGTTAAGCATTTGGCATGTGGAAAATAATTTCATATGACTTTTTTCATCATCAAATTATTCTCACATTTTTATACCTTATAAAAAAACTAAATAGGAATGTATATTATTTGGCCATGTTAAATGCCTCCCAAAAAATGATATCTATTAAAATTTAAAAATTGGAAAGGCACAAAAATCAATGCAAAAGCTAGTTTTGATTGCTACACAAATAGCACATGGAAAATATTTTTTTTTAACAATTGAATTATAATGACATGTCAATATCATCATGAAAAACTAACATATAATTTGACTCATTTAATGGTGTGAAACTACATTTAAAAAGTGCCTAGTGGGAACAAATGGAAGTTGCACTGCACACCCAAAACACTTTTACAACTGCATTTGAAGATAGATCTAGGTTTAAAAATATAAAAAAGAGGTTATATGATTTCATTGATGAAATTAAAGTGTGTTTTTCAATCAAAACAATAATATCTAGCTATAATTAGGCACACAGGGCTTGATTATCCCAAAATGCATCCCTTAATAAACCAAATGAGTAATTAGTTCAATCAAGGACCTAGTTGGAGAAGATTGAACCCCAAATCACATTATGTAGTTGTAACTAGGTTTATATGGATAATAATTTTGAAACTGCATTCCTCATTGAACCAAATGAGTAGTTGGTTTAATCAAGGACCCAATTAGGGTAAATAGATTCCTAGATCATATTATCTAGTCATAATTAGGTTCATGAGGCTCGATTGCCCCAAATGCATCCCTCATTCAACCAAATTAGTAAATGGTTCAATTATGATCCAAAAATCCAAATTTAGCCCCAAATAACATTATGAGGTCACAATTAGGTTCACATGGCTCAATTTCTCTAAGTTGTGTCCCTTTTTGAACCAAATGAGTATTTGGTTCCATTCAGGACTCAATTGAAGCCAAATGAATCCTAAAGTACATTATGAGATTAAAATTGTGTCCATGGGGCTTTATTGCCTAAAATTATGTCCCTCATTGATCAAAATTAGTAATTGGTTAAATTAGGGACTAATTTAGGGTAAATGGAGCCCCAAATCACACTATATAACTAAAATTAGGTTCATGGGGCTCGATTACACCAAATTGTGTCCCTCATTGAAATAAATGAGTAATTGTATAAATCAAGGACTAAAATGGGGAAATTTGAGCCTAAAATATCATTATGTGGTCAAAATTACATTCATAAGGCTCAAATGGTCTAAATTACATTCTTCTTTGGTCTAAATGTGTAATTAGTTCAGTCAAGGACCTAATTTTGGAAAATATATCCTAAATCACATTATGTGGTTGTAATTAGGATCATGGGTATTTTATTTTCCCAAATTTAATATTCATTGAATGAAATTAAAATATTAATTTAATTATGCATTTAATTTGGGAAAATGGCTACCCAAACTATACATTATATAGTCAAAACTAGGTTTGTGGGGCTCAATTACCTAAAATTACATCTCTCATTATACAAAATGAGTAATTGGTTCAATAAAAGACTCAATTAGGGTAAATTGATCCATAAATAACATTATTTAGTTACAATAAGTTCATGGGATTCAATTTATTAAAATTATGTCTTCTATTTAATCAAATGAGTAACTAGGTCAATTAGGTACTCAATTGAGTAAAATTCAGCTCAAAACAACATTATGTGATCACAATTAGATTTATGGGGATCAATTGGACCCAATTTAATCCCTTATGTGACCCAAATTAGTAATTGGTTCAATTAAATACTCAAATAAATAAAATTAATCCAAAAATCACAATATATAGTCTCAAATAGGTTCAAGGGGATTGAGTTCCAAAAATTGCATACCTTAATGAGCATATTGAGTTATTTTTTCAATGAGATATTAAATGGGGTAAAACTAAACCTAAAATATTGGTAGTAAAACTTAGGTTATCAAGAATTAGTTTACCCTATTTTCATCTCAAATTAAACCAATTGCATAACTAGATAAATGACGAAGTCAACTTGGGTAAATTAAGCCCCAAATCACATTAAGTATTCACAATTACATTGATAGATCCTTATTTTCAAAAATTATTTCTTCCATCAATCTAATTGAGTGATTGATTTAATTAGGGATAAAATTGGATACAATTAATCCCCAAATCAAATTATATAGTCACAATTATGTTAAAGGGGCTCAATTTCCCCAAACTTTGTCCTTCATTGATCTAACTGAGGAGTCGGTTTCATGAAAGAATGAAATGGGGAAAACTATAACAAAATCACATTAGGTAATTTTTATTAGGTTTATGAGGCTCAATTTTCCCAAATTGCATCCTTGATTGAACAAATTATTGGTTAAACAAGGGATCCAATTAGGACAATATTAGCCACAAATTAAAATAGTAGTCACAATTAGGTTGATGGGGCTTAATTTCCACAAATTTCACCCCCCACTAGATTAATTAATTAAATGGTTTAGTGATGGATTCAATTAGGGGAAATTGAAGCCTAAATCTAATAAGTAATTTTAATTTTGTTTAGGGGGTTAGATTACATGAAATTACATACCATATTGAATGCATTACATAATTAATTTAATATGAATCCATAATCATGTAATAAGAAACAAGTCATAAACATGAAATCAAATAAGTCATTGGCCAACAATAAATTCCTAAATCTCAATGAGTCAAAAACAAACAAGTAAAGCATTAATGTTATAAATACTCCTATACATGAATAGAATATCAATATAGCAAGCAATAATGAATGATGGCATAAAATGACCAATCAATAAAATATTATAAAATAAAATCTTGAATTTATTTTCATAGCTCACAAGAATAATTCTCATCCTTACACCATGATTTGAATTTCAAAATCTAAAATCAACCTAGCTCATGAGTACATGTCCCTGAAATCATAGAAAAGACCACCAGCAATATCTAGATGAGATAAATATAAGAAATACACTAAGTAAAATAATTAAATTAAATGACAAATCATTTTACTATAAATTCAAAAAATAGAATTCATACAGCATTTAATAATCAAATGTCATTACAAAGCTCATAATATCATCAATAATGAGATGAAACAAAAATGTCTCAATAGATAATTCAAGTAAAGAATATCTAGTAAAAACACATAATAGTCATACCAATATGCCACACATGTAAACTATTAAATCAAATTAATACTAGTAAACCAAATAATACATGAAACAAACATCAGCTAAGTCATCAATCAATATAAAAATAGTTTTAAATGATAAGTATCTAGGGTCATGACATCCTCCCATATTTGAAAAAGAGTCATCCCAATGACTAAACTAGTCCAAGATATTGTTTCTTAAAAAGAATCTTATCCTCCCAAGTAGCACTTATTTTAGACAAAGGATCCCATTAAACCAAAAATTTAGAAATCTCATGATTTTGTAGTCTAACACTGTGATGGTCCAAGATCCTTACTATTTCCAACTACATCTTTTCCTCTTCCAAAACCTAAATGTGAGTCTAATCCATAACATGAAAAGTATCAGGCATATATTTTCTCAATAATTCAACATGAAAAACATCATGAATCTGAGACAAAGAAGGGGAAAGGGCTAGTCGATAGGCAATAGGCCTAATTTTCTCAAAAATTTCAAAGGGTCAAACAAACCGAGGAGCCAATTTAGAATATTTAACAAAATTTATTGAAATTTTATGTGGTCTAACATGCATAAAAACTTTATCACCAAATTCAAATTCTCAAGATAACATATTTAAATTTACATAGTTATTTTGTCTATCATAGGTAGCTTTCAGATTCTGCCTTATGATTTCTATTTATATATCATATTCTTACAAAACATCAAAACCATAAATAGTTATATTTTCTTAAATTTCCAAACTTGTTGGAGTTCTACATTTATGCCTATACAGAGCTTTGAATATATACATATTAATCACGAAATGATATGTGTTATTGTATTCAAATTCACTCAAGGGTAAATAATATTTCTAATTACCTTGTTGATCCTTCACATACATTCTTTACAATTCTTTGATAATCTAATTAAACTTTTCCATCTGAACATCCATATTTAAGTGATAAGATGAATTAAAGTTTAAACTTGTGCTAAAAGTAGTAGTCAAAGTTTTCCAAAATATTGAAGTAAAGATTTTATCTCTATTAGAAATTATAACTTTTGGCATGCCATGCAGTTGTACTATTTCTTTCACAAACCATTCAACAAACAAAAATGTATCATAAGTTAAATTTATAGTAATAAAATGGCCAACTTTGGTAAATTTATCTATTACAACTAGAATAATAACATGCTTGCTTCAAGACTTTGGTAACCTGGATATAGAATCAATAGAAATAACAACCTACTTACCTCATCGAACATCATGAGGATATAATAGGCCTCTTGGATGATAATGTTCATCTTTCACATGCTGACATTCTAAACATTTTGCTACAAAGCTAGCAACTTCATGTTTCAAACCAAGCCAATAATACAGTTTTTTTAGCTCATGTTTCATATTTTTGACACCTAGATAAGAAAAATGAGGTGTTTTATACACTTATTTTTAATAAACAAATCATAAATCCCTTGATTTTGATACATAAATTTTATTTTTTAGCTTAACAAGGGCATCAAAGTTAACATAATATTCATATAATTTCATTTTCTTGGGCTTGTCAATTGAACATGCACATACCTCTTGGTAAAATTCATTGGAACACTTTTGTTTTATAATTTTAGTTCTAAAATTATTATGTAAAATAGATTAGGCAGCGAGATATGTGTGTTGACCGAGTGCATTAGCAACATGATTCTCCTTACCTTTTATATATGAAATATTTATATCAAAATTAATTAGAATGATATCCATATATTATAAGCACAATGACTATGGAGGATGAATCAATATTTAAAAAACTTTTACAACTTTAATTTATCATTCATGAACTATCAAAGCAATATAGTGAACTAGCAACACATCAAGAACCATTTATATGAGCATGAGACAAGAGCATAACACATAAAAAAATTATTTGAGTGGGAAACACTCAAGGAGAACAAAACCCATTGATTTATGTAAATTTAATAAAATTATATAATATAAACATCAGCATTTATTGAATCACCAACTTCACATGGAGCACCAACCCCAACTATCCAAGCATGCACTTGACTAGGCTTTAACAAGCACCTACTTGCAAGGAGGTATTAACCCCCTAGATGACTCAACACTAAATTATCCACCTAATTAATTTTATCACCTTAAAGACACATTTTTTCTCAAACAAATTATGATTACTACCTCTTCATCTCTTCACACTCGTATCCCTCTCTAATTGCCTTCTAGGCTCCTTCACTCAACTAGGTTTCTTCAGGATAGATTAGGTCATTCAACCTTGATATTCATCTATAGTACCCATATTATATATTAATTATAGTTTATATTCACCCTTATTATGGTATAAAATACCTCATTTATCTCTTCAAAGTGATATATCTTCTACATCAACTCACACATTCTCTAACTAGTCAATTATGCCCACTAGGCCTTGTTCTTATACTAAGCTCTTGCTCATACACATATTGGTTTGCCATACACATTTTACCACTTATATTTTACATAAAATATGTCTTATTACATGCCTAAAACATTAAAATATGTATTTCATAGCATATAAGACCAAAATCTCTTTTAGGCCTTAAGGAGACCTAATTCGATTAGGCCTTCATTAGCACATGTTACCCATTGATATTTATAGAGAAATTTAAAACTTAATAAATGTCAAAAAAATTTAATATGACACTAAAACATACCCATAATAATATAATTTTAGTTCCTTGACACATTTTGGATCCAACCACCACTTGAAACATGTCATTAGTAATGTTCATAATTAGGCTTGTGCATACCCATAAAGTGTGTCTTGAACAATTGAAAACACAATTTTTATAAACAACCATGGATAAAAATATCATATATAAAATTTATATTACCTTAGGGTAATCAAAATATTATTTATACTTCACAACTTAGGGTTAAATTACTCAAACCCTTATTTTCAAGTATCCCACTCAGAACTGCCAACTAGCCTCAGAACACAATCATGGTGACAATGACCTTCAATCACTTGTATAACCATTTACAGAGACTCATGATTCATGTGAAACTATATTATTACATAATTATACCATTATAAAATATAACAATACCATATTCAAATGGAAATATTGGTCTTGCAGGCCAATCTCATAACCTCTCTGAAACATGGACCTCACTGAGATAGACAAGTCAACTTGTGACCAACTTTTTCACTATAACCACTAACATCAAAAACATATGAAAAAAATTATGTCTTAAAATTAATAAAAAAACACCTTCATTTACTTGGATTCATCCCTATTCCATGATAGCACACCCCTAATCACCTTCTCACTACTACTTGGATTTCTCACTATTTCCACCATTAGGTTTGTTAACGATTGGTCAACTTAGATGACCAATTTAGCACCCCTAAGGAATATAACCTATCAAAAAACCACCATGTACATTAAATACCATTCTCAAACTTTTTCCTCCATCCATTTGACAATTTTGACTATTACATCAAATCTCTGTGAAATTAGCACTTTCTTATAGGATCTACTCACACACCTGACAAACCAATCACACTTGGAGGTGATTGGCATAGTTTAATACATGATAAAATAGTTTTTATAGTAATTTGAGACCAATTTTGGCATTTTTTAACAATATATTTCACATTAGGTCATTGTTAGGGTTCTTTAAGGGTTTAAACCATCTTCTAGTCTTAACGATCATTCATAAAGCATAACCCATTAATCCAAAAACTAATGAATAAAATTTTGATATAGGATCATTCCCAATATAAAATTATTATATTAGGTTCTTATGAAGAGGTTACACATTCCAATAAATACTTAAAATTCCTATTCAGGTTGAGAAGCCTTCATTTGTGTACTCGAGAAACCTCAAAACCATTTTTCATGTTTTTTCTTGAAAAAAAGACCTAAAACTTTGTGAAAATTATTGATAAAAAATATAATACATTTTAAAACACTCACCTATCCAAAATTTCCTTGAAAATATAACCTCATTAGGCTGAAAATCTCTCTTTGTGTTCTAGACCTTGACTTAAAAACCACATTAGTCCTTGAAACTGACCTTCTAACCAATATCCAAACTCTCAAAAAGTTGTATATATGTCATAAAACCTTTTAAAATTATTAAAAACTTTCATACATCCTTCATATCCCTTGAAAATACCTCATGACACCTCATTAGGTCAGGTAACATCTATAACTAGTCTAGTTGTAGACTTGGACATAAGGTTTTACCCTTGTAGGCTCACTTTGAAACTCTCCTGAGTGCTCCAATGCCTCATATGCATGATCAAGAAAAATTATATAGCCTATTATGCCTCTTTACATCCATCATGGCCCTTCATGCACAAGCCTAAGAATCTTATGCACATACCTTCTCAAGTCACTAGATTCAAGAACTTAACAACTTTGACAACAAGGACCTTCCATGATAACCTTCATATCATTCATGTAGTCATAATAACATACACCAAACATGTATTACATTCTCATAATCACTAAAACACTGATCAATATCCTCTCTCATAGCTACATTCTTTAATGGCCTCATGAAGACCTTTCTCAAGAACCTTTGACATTAATGATAACATCAATGCCAAACATCAACAATAGGAACATTGATAAACAATATAACCCTTTGTCTTTCTCCCCATTTGACATAAATTACAAAGTGATGTTTGTAACTCCTTGGACTAGACTCCTTGTAACCAAAATACTCAACACAGAATTATGAGTTTATGAGACATAATACAAACATGTTCCCCTTATCTCCATGCATACCTTCTTAAAACAACTCACCTATTATTGGAGCTAATGAGCATGATTATCTCCCCGTAAGGACTTGGCTTCTTCAATGATTTTTAGGGGTAGGAATTACACCCAATTCCTATCTTAGGTGTTCAAAAGTTATATTTAGAAGTGGTTTGGTCAAGATCTCTAAAATATGATCCTATGTAGAAACATATTCAATTTTTACACTTTGTTCACTTTCCTATTCTCTTATAAAATGATACATGATGGGAATGTGTTTATTCCTTGAGTTCATGATAGGGTTATTTGAGATGCTTATAACACTTGTATTATCACAATAAATAGGGCTAGGACCATCACAATCCACCTTGTATTCTTTTAGGGTCTATATCATCCATAGGACCTAAGTGCAACATGAAGCTAATGTAATGTACTCAGCGTCACAATTGGATAATGTTATTGATGGTTTCTTCTTGCTTGTCCATGAAACTAGGAACCCACCTAAGAAGAAAGCTCCTCCAATGGTACTCTTTACTTCTTGGATACCTCAATCCATACTCCATAGTCCCCTTAAGATATATGAGTATCCTTTTGACTGATTATAGATTATTATCCTTTGGATCTATTTAAAACCTTCACATAAGACCTATTGCTTGCATGATATTAGGTCTAGAAGTAGTGGTATACAACATACTTCCAATAATTAACATATATGACAGCTGATTAACCTTTTAAGACTCATCTTCCTTGCTCAACTTATACCCTGTGATCATGGGTATACTCACTACCTTGAAATATTCCATCTCAAACGTCTTCAACATCTCTCTTATGTACTTGGCTTGTGAGATGAATATACCATTTTTAGATTGAGTGATTTGAAACCCAAGAAAGAATGATAGTTCTCCTAGTATGGATATCTAAAATTCTTTATTCATCACCTCTTTAAAGGCCTTGGTCATGTTCTCATTGTTTCCACCAAAGATTATGTCATCCACATAGACAACTACTATCAACTGATGCTCATCTTTTATCTTGATGTATAGATTACTATTTACAACTCCTATTTTGATTCCTTGATCCAACAGATACCTGTCCAACCTAGCATACCAAGATCTAATATTTTTTTTAAAACCATAAAGATACTTTTTCAATTTGAAAACATAGTATTTATCATTGATAGTCATAACCCCTTGGTTTGCTCAATGTACACTTCCTCTTCCAAATTCCCATTCAAAAAGATAGATTTGACATCCATCTAGTATACCTTGAATCATTTGAATCCTTCATATTTTATAAATAATATGATGGCCTCCAATATTTCACCTATCCAAAATTTATCTTTGCTTGATTATAAGACTCTTATGTTTAATCTTAGATAATGAAACAACATTATCTTGATTTAGATTACTTATCAGTCTTATCCTTATTTTCATGCATACATTCTTGTTGCCCATGATTTGAGATTTAGGGTAATCTCTTTGAATCTATCTTGAGGTTCCTTTTGAGTCCTATCTTTCTTTAACTTCTTCTTCTTCCTCATCAGCCTCTATAGTCTCTTCTTCATTCTTGAAGTCTAGATTTTCTAAAGTGTCCTTTGACTATGAGTGTGATTTCCTTGTCTCATCAATCTTCACATTAATTTTTCCACTATATTTTGTAGCCACTTGTTATAACATATATAGGTTGAGTTCATTGATGAGTATCCTAATAATATTCCTTCATCAGATCTGGAATCAATTTTTCCCAAGTCTTCATCATCTCTTTTGATGAAACATTTTCTCCCAAACACTATAAAGTGTTCCACATTGGTAGGTCTACCCTTCCATAGTTCATATGAAGTCTTGTTTCAATTAGTCCTTATTTCTCCTCTATTCAAAATTTAGACAATAGTTATTAAAACCTCTTTCCAATATCCAATAGATAATATAGACTCATTTTACATAGTCTTAGCCATCTCTTGAACTTTTCTATTCTTCCTTTCCACTACCCCATTCTACTAAGGTGTCTTATCTATTGATAATTATCTCCTTATTCCATGAACCTCATAAGAGTAATAGAAATTATTGGATAGAATCTCTCCTCCTCTATCATATATTAGGCACTTGATCTTCTCATTCTTATCATTCTCAACAAGATCCTTGAATGCCTTGAACTTGTCAAGAACTTCTAACTTTTCTTTCAAGAATGCAACCCAAGTCATTTTTGTGTAATCATCTATGAGTAACATGAAGTAGCTATCTCCTTGAATTATTTGAATTATTTTAGGCCCATAGATATCAGTGTGTATTAACTCCAAGGGTCTTGTAGTAGAGTATTATTTGTGCTTTAACCTTTTTCTAGTCTTCTTACCATGTTGACAAGCCTTACAAAATATGTTTGTATGTGTGGTGATCTTAGGCATGTTCTTCATAGAATTATTAGTACTAATCTTGACCATATTATCAAATTTTAGGTTACCTAACCTTCTGTGTCATAGCTAACTTCCATCTATCGTGCTCATGAATAATCTTTCCTTCTTGATCTCATTCAAGACATGTATATTTTTCTTAGTCTTCTTCACATTAGCAATAAGCCTTCCTAATTTGGATCTCCTTATCTCACACACTTTATCATGAAATTTTAGTGTGTGTCCTTGATTTCACATTTGACTTGTGCTAATAAGGTTATGTTTTAAACCTTCCACATATAACACATTTTGTGTCTTGGTCTTCCCATTGTCCAAACTCGAGACACCCTTGCCAACTATATTGGTAGTTGTGTTGTCTCCAAATCTCAATATTCCTACAAAAAAAAATTGAAGGAGATGAAATTATTTATATATCCTATCATGTGTCTTGAGCAACCACTATCTATATAACATTTCATGCCTTCATCTTGAATGTGAAAGGCAGTCTGAGCTAGTATAGAATCCTCTTTAGTCTTTTGTTCTTCCTTGGCAATAGTCCATCCTTATTCTTGAGCTCAATATGATTAGTCCTAACTTGTTTTATCTTCCATACAAATGTTTAATTCTTCTCATGAATTCTATGATCTTCATATGTCTTGTTGAATATTGATGTCCTAATTTTATTAGATCAAAATCTTAAAATATCTCTTATATTATGATAGATGTAGCAAATAATATTTCTATACTTACCTCTTACTAAATACTCATTTTCCAATGGTCCCATGATGACTTATCCTTTATTGCATTGGGATAAATGGATAATATTTTCATTTTAGTAATTTTGACTTGTTCTAAATTCTCACACTCTCTCTCAAACTTTCTCATCTTGTCTATGAACTGCTCATGCTCAACATTCAGGGAATCTAGCTATGTCTTCAACTGGTCATACTCAACTTCCTTTGACTTAAACCTTATGTTGACACATTCTAACTAACTCCTGATATCCTTGATAGTCTTCTTTTGATGTGTCAAATCATCAAGGGCACTTATGAGCTTAGCTTCAGGGTCTACTTCAGCTTCTCCTTCTTCACTATCATAGTACTTCTTCATCATACATTTTGTCTTCTTCCTATTGATCACAAGACATATTATGCTTATTAGGATCACCTTCAAGTTTTTAGACTTGTCTCAAAATAACAGGCTCTGATACCAATTTTTGGAATCACAATTACTAAGAGGGGGCTTAATCAGTGTTTAAAAAACATTTACAACTTTACTTTATCATTTATGAACTATCAAATCAATATAGTGAACTAGAAACACATCAAGAACCATTTATATGAGTATGAGACAAGAGAATAACACATAGAACAATTTTTTTAGTTGGAAACCCTCAAGGGTAATAAAACCCATTGATATATATATAAATTAAATATAGTCTTAAAATACAAACATCAATATTTAGTGAAGCACCAACTTCACATGGAGCACCAACCCCAACTAGCCAAGCACCCACTTGAATAGGCTTTAGAAAGCACCTACTTACAAGGAGGCACAAAACCCATAGATGAATCATCACCAACTTATATACCTAATTAATGATGACCACCTCTTTATCTCTTCACACTCTTATCCCTCTCTAATTGCCTTTTAGGCTCCTTTACTCAACTAGGTCTCTTCAAGATAGATTAGGTCATTTAACCTTGATATTAATATATAGTACCCATATTATATATTCATTATAGTTTATATTCACCCTTATTATGGTGTAAAATACCTCCTTTATCTCTTCAAAGTGATATATCTTCTACATTAATTCACACATTCTCTAACTAGTCAATTAGGCCTATTAGGTCTTGTTTATACTAGGCTCTTGCTCATATACGTCTTATTCATAAATAAGAAATTTACACTTATATTTTTCAAAAAATATGTCTTATTACATTCATTAAACATTAATCAAGCATTAAAATAGGTTGGTCATAGCATATAAGACCAAAACCTCTTTTAGGCCTTAATTAGCACACGTTACCCTTTGATATTCATGGAGCACTTTAAAAATTCATAAATGGTATTAAAACTCCATATTACACTCAAATACACCCATAATAATCTCATTTTATTTCCATGATACATTTTGGCTCCAACCACCACTTGAATCACATCATTAGTAATGTTCATAATTAGGCATGTGCATACCCACAAACTCTATCTTGAACAACTGAAAACACAATTTTGGTAAACAAAAATGGATAAAAATATCATATATAGAATTTATGTGACATAAATTTCATAACCATATTATTTATAATTCACAACTTAGGGCTAAATTACTCAAACGCTTCTTTGCAAGTAGCACACTAAGAACTGCCAACTAGCCTCAAAACATAGTCATTGTGAAAATGACCTTCAATCACCTGTATGACCATTTACAGAGACTCATGATCCATTTATATGATATTATTATATCATTATACCATTATAAAATATAATTATACCATTTTTAAATGACAAAACTGGTCTTATAGACCAATCTCATAAGCTCATTATACACAAACCTCACTTAGACAGACAAGTCAACTTGTGACCAACCTGTTCACTATAACCATTGACCTCAAAAACTTATAAAAAACATGATAATGTATTAAAATTTCTCAAAAACAAATCCATTAATTTTTATTAATCCCTATTCCATGATATCACATCTCTAATCACCTTCTCATTGTTTCGTATATTTCTCATTGTTTCCACCATTAAGTATGTTAGCAACTAGTCAACTTAGATGATTGGTTTAGCACACCTAAAGGATATAAAATATATAAAAAACAAAACATAAAGTATATAAACTATCTAAAAACTATAATCTACATTAAATACAAGTATCAAAATTTGTCCTACATCCATTTAGCAACTTTAGCCTGGTCAACTCTGACTACTACATCAAATCTCTGAGAAACTAACACTTTCCTATAGGGTCTACTCACACACATGAAAAAATAATCACACCTGGAGGTTATTTGGAGAGTTTAATACATGATCTAATAGTTTTTATATTCATTTGAGACCATTCTATGCTATTTTAAAAAAGATATTTCAGATCAGGTCATCGTTAGGGTTCTTTGAGGGTTTAAACCATCTTCCAGTCTTAATGATCATTCATAAATCATAACCCCTTCATCCAAAAAATAATGCCTATAATTTTAATCTATGACCCTTACCCATCTACCATAAAAATCTTAGGTTCTCATTTCAATGAATAGTTGAAAGTCCTTCTCAGGTTGAAAACCCTTTATTTTGTGCATTTGAGAGACTTCAAAACCATTTTTCATTATTTTTATTACAAACCAAGACCTAAAATATTTTAAAAATTATTTATACAACATATCATACCTATAAAAACACTCGCCTATCCAAAATTTCCTTGAAAATAAAACCTCATACCTCATTAGGCTTACAATCTCTCTCTTTATTTTTTAGACCTTGACCTGAAAACCACTTTAGTCCTTGAAAATGACCTTATAAACACTATCTAAGATATAAAAACCTCATATACATGCCAAAAAACCTATTACCATTTTAAACACTACCATACATCCTTCATATGCCTCGACAATACCTCATGACACCTCAATAGGTCAAGCAAGGTGTAGAACTAGTCTAGTTGTAGAATTGGACTTAAGGTCTTACCTCTATAAGATCACCTTGAAACTCTCCTGAGTGCTCTAATGCCTCATATTTATGATCAATAAACCTTATATATCCTCTTATGCCTCTGTGCATCCATCTCACCAAGCCATCATGACCCTTCATGCACAAGACTAGGAATCTTATGTACATACCTTCTCAAGTCAATTACTAGGTTCAAGCACTTGACAACTTTGAAAATAAGGACCTTCCATGATAACCTTCACATTACTCATGAATTCATAATAACATATAAAAAATATGTATTACATTCTCAGAATCACTACAAGACTAATCATTATCTTCTCTCATAGCTACATTCTTTAATGACCTCATGAAGACCTTTCTCAAGAACTTTTGACATCAATGACAACATCAATGTTAAACCTCAACAATAGGAATATTTGGCAACACCATATATGTTATTATGTATTTATATAATCTTGGGATAACAAGTATTCAAAGTGTTTGCCCAACAAAAATTGTTTCCATTTATTAAGTTCATGCACAATGAAAAAAAGTTCAAGATCACAAGTAATATAATTTTTTTCATGTTATTTAAGATTCGGTGACTCATAAGCCACCACTTTACCATCCTAGGTTAACACACCACCAAATCCTTATTTGGATGCATCAACCCAGATTTCAAAATTATCATTAAAATCTGGTATAATAAGTATAGGTGATATTGTTAGTAACTCTTAAGATTCTAAAAATCTTGTTCACATTTAAAATTCCAAACAAAATTATTACCCTTATGCTACAAGGAATTTATTGATTTAGCTCATTTGGAACCATTTTTGACAAATCTTCTATAATAATAGCCAATCTCATAAAATTGTGTACTTTGTGTATGTTTTTAGTTGCAGGGCATTCTTGGATAGCCTTAATCTTGGATGGATCCATAGAAATGTCATCCTTAGAAATGATGTGCCCTAAATAATGAATATCATATTGATAAAAAAAACACATTTAGATAAATTACCAAAAAAATATGATGCCTTAACCTTTGTAAAACTTGTTAAGCATAGGATATACTAAGAGGGGGGTGAATCAGTATATCATATATCTTATTAATTTTTTTTTTAACCAAATTCCACTTAATCAAACATTCAATATATGCAATAAATCTCAAACAAATAAACACCACACAAGATAGAGAGAGACACCAGATATAACATGGAAACCTAATGTGGGAAAAACCACAGAGAACAATCTCAAGTATAGGAATGAGCACCAACCCAAATAACATTCACAAGCTAAGCTTGTAGGAGCACCAACCCCTTTGCTGAGCACCAACCCAACAACTATTTGTGAGCACCAACCGATAGGAGCACCACACCCCTTTGCTAAGCATCAACCCAGCTACTATTCATGATCACCAACCCATAGGAGCACCAACCCCTTTGCCGAGCACCAACCCAACAACAATTCGTGAGCACTAACCTACAGGAGCACCAACCCCTCTGCCAAGCACCAACCTAGCAACAATTCGTGAGCACCAACCCACAGGAGCACCAACGCCTTTGTGTATACCACACACCTATCTCTTAATGTTACTATCTCAACAAATGATAGATCAATACAACATCTCTTTCTTCTCTCTCACCTTTACTCTTCTAAGCTAGATATAATAAATACAAATCATAATCATCTCTCACAATTGCTCTTCTAAGCTAGATATTACAATATCAAATCAACCTCTATTTCTCATATTTACAAATGGCTTCTCAAGCCCTTATTTATAGCTTTCCAAATGACCTTTGGCCTTCCCCCTTTGTGACCCTTCAATCCTCATGGAAAATGGTGCCAAACTTGTATGACCCTTCATATTCAAGCTTTTGAAAAGTCATGTGGTGACCCTTCATGATCAAAAACGTCCTTCCCTCTTTTGTCCTCATCTTGGTGACTTTTTGTATTCCTTAAAGTGTCCCTTCATGAGAAATTGTGCCCTTCCTCTTTTGTCTTCACTTGGTGACTCTTAGAATTCCCCAAGATGACTCTTCATGGGAAAATGCATCCCATCCTTCTTTTGTCTTTATCCCATGGCTCTTTGACTTCTCCATGGGTCCTTCTTTTGTCTCATATGCAACCAAAAATATATTCATTAATATTAAATAAATATTAACTCATATTAGCCAAGATATATTTATTTCAAACAATATTAAATGCAATGGGGCCTTTATCACCAATAATGTTAGACCTTTGACATTAATGACAATATTTCCAACAATCTCCCCCTTTGTCATTAATGGTAACCTCAATCCTAAAACTATGACATCCTATCACCTACACATACTATCATCTGAAAACATATAGTAACTCCCCCTTACTGTAGCAACCTGTACCTATTCCTTGTACTTATTTTCTACACTGGTACTTGTACCTATTATTCTCCCCCTTTGGCATAAATGGCAAAGGGCCTACCTAGAGCTAACACTTAGCTCCCCCTCAACTGATGCTGAACATCAATGGCAGGAAGTAATAGAAATTACTCCCAACTCCTCTCGCCGATCTTTGAATGTATCCTTTGATCGTGCCTTTGAGAAGATATCTGACAAAACATATACATTATTTCCTATCCTTTCAGCATCTACAATCAACTCATTTGAATCTTTTCTTCTAATCTCATAACCTTCTTTATGAAACTTTAATGTGTATCCTTGATCACATATTTGACTAACACTCAACAGATTATGCTTAAGACCTTTTACATATAAAACATTCTTAGTCTTAGTTCTACCATAATCCAAACTTAAAGTACCTTTTCCAGCTATCCTAGTACTAGTTTTATCTCTGAATCTCACTGTACCACCATTGATCTTCTTTAGAGTTGTGAACTTACTTTTATCACCTGTCATATGCCTCAAACATCCGCTATCAATTAACCATGGCTGATCTTTACCTCTTACATGCAGAGCTGTCTGAACCATCATAGAATCTTTAGGTTGTTTCTTCTACCATGAACATGTTTGAGCCTTCTTCTTGATGAATAGAGCTTTGAAAATTTGATCCTTCTTGATTGACTCAAACACGCTTCTACAATAACGAGCTATGTGTCTGAAGTTGTTGCACTTGTAGCATACTATGGTCTCTTCATCAAAGCTTGATAGAGGAGCAAAAGAGTTGTGGCTTCTACTTGACTCTCCTTGAATTTCCTTCTCTTATTTCTAAAATTGTTAGCTCTTTTTCTACATTCTAATTTCTTGTGACCATATCCATTACAATAAAAACAATAGCCATAAAAATAAGACCTGTATGTATATCTCTGACCTGATTATCTTTTGTAGCTTTGTTCTCTCTAGCCTTCTATGTTTGAAATGTCCTCTATATTTTTCACTTCTCCCCTTTTTGTTTCCTCTTTTGTAAGAGCTTCAGCATAGCTCTTTTTCTTTTCAAATTTGATCCCTGTCTTATCTAAATTTGCTTTTTGACTTTCCAATATCTTATGCAGCATGTTAGTGCTATCTTCAAATTTTGAATCACTGACTGCTTTCTTAATATCTTCTTTTAAAGAGGCAATTTCAATAACATACCTTTGACATTCTTTTCTTTCTATTTCTAACTATGTTGTGAGATCTTCTTTATTCTTCTTGGCTTCTTCAAAGTGTGCTTGTAGATCTTCAATCATTTCCTTTGACTCTTGTTCATTTTTCTCAATCTGGCACTTTAATCTTTGATTCTTCTTCTAAACAGCTTCTAACTCTTCTAAGGCACAAATGAGCTCTCCTTCCATATTCACTTTAGCTTCCTCCTCTTCTTCTTCTTGATCATCTTCATGTATAGCCATGAATAGAATCTCTTCTTCTTCTAAATCACTGACTCTACTATCTTCGCCTGAGCTAGGATCCTTAGAATATAGGCTCTTCTTATCGAATCCCTTCTTAGATTTGCCTTTGAAATTCTTCTTGTATGTAGGCTTTTCTTCTTCATCATCATTAAATTTATCTGGGAATCTAGCTAAAAAATGTCCAATCTTTCCACAATTAAAATATTTAAAAGGTAATTTTCCTTGATATTTACCTATTCCTCTTTTCGGCTGGTGAATGAAAAGTGCTCCATTATCATCTTCATCATCACTGGAACTATCACTTGATTCTTGAATCTTAGCTTTCTCCTTCTTTGATGTCTTGAAAGCTGCTTCTCTCTTCGAGGGTTTATCTTGTTCTGTCTGCATCTCATATGCCATGAGAATACCATAAAGCTCATCCATCTTTAGCTTGGCTAAATTCTTCATCTCCTCGATGGTCAAAACCTTTGCATCATATCTCATTGGTAGAGATATCAAAACCTTTTGCACCACCATTGACTCATCCAATGTTTCTCCAAGACCTTGAATCTGATTTATGATTTGATCAACTCGCAAAAGATAACTTGTTATATCTTCTTCTTCTTCTATCTTCAAACTTTCAAACTGCCTTCTAAAAGTCTGCAGCTTAGCTTGCTGAACCTTTCCATCACATTTGTAAATATTCTCAAGTTTTACCCAAGTTTCATGAGCAGATTTACATTGCATAACTTTAACAAATTCAAATTCACATAAACCACATAAAATAGCATTTAAAGCTTTAGCATTACATTCACTTGCCTTCTTTTTTGCTAGAGTAATTGCAAATGTCTATGGCTCTTCATATTCCTCCACCACTAATTTCCATATGTCGAATCCAAGGGCCATAAAATAAACCTTCATTCTCATGCTGCAAAAAACATAATTCATCCCATCAAACAAAGGTGCCTTATTTATATAAAATCCTTTCTGTGACCCAGCCATTGTGCTTTCCCGATCTACCTTCAAGCTGTAAAACTTTTCAAAAAAGAACCTGCTCTGATACCAATTGTTAAGCATGGGATATACTAAGAGGGGGGGGTGAATAAATATATCATATATCTTATTAATCTTTTCTTTAACCAAATTCCACTTAATCAAACATTCAAGATATGCAATAAAACTCAAACAATTAAACACCACACAACATAGAGAGAGACACCAAATATAACGTGGAAACCCAATGTGGGAAAAACCATGGAGAACAATCTCAGGTATATGAATGAGCACCAACCCAAACAATATTCACAAGCCAAGCTTTCAGGAGCACCAACCCCTTTGTTGAGCACCAACCCAGCAACTATTCGTGAGCAGCAACCCATAGGAGCACCACACCCCTTTGCCGAGCACCAACCCAGCTACTATTTGTGAGCACCAACCCACAGGAGCACCAACCCATAAGAGCACCAACCCCTTTGTCGAGCACCAACCCAATAACAATTCGTGAGCACCAACCCACAGGAGCACCAACCCCTTTGTGTATACCACACACCTATCTCTCAATATTGCTATCTCAACAAATGATAGATCAATACACCATCTCTTTCCTCTCTCTCACCTTTGCTCTTCTAACCTAGATATAACAAATACAATCATATTCATCTCTCACAATTGCTCTTCTAAGCTAGATATTACAATATCAAATCAACCTCTATTTCTCATATTTACAAATGGCTTCTCAAGCCTTTATTTATAGCTTTCCAAATGACCTTTGGTCTTCCCCCTTTGTGACCCTTCAATCTTCATGGAAAACGGCACCAAACTTGTATGACCCTTTATATTCAAGCCTTTGAAAAGTCATGTGGTGACCCTTCATGATCAAAAACGTCCTTCCCTCTTTTGTCTTCATCTTGGTGAATTTTCGTATTCCTTAAAGTGTCCCTTCATGAGAAATTGTGCCCTTCCTCTTTTGTCTTCACTTGGTGACTCTTGGAATTCCCCAAGATGACTCTTCATGGGAAAATGCATCCCATCCTTCTTTTGTCTTTATCATGTGGCTCTTTGACTTCTCTATGGGCCCTTCTTCTATCTCATATGCAACCAAAAATATATTCATTAATATTAAATAAATATTAACTCATATTAGCCAAGATATATTTATTACAAACAACATTAAATGAAATGGGGCCTTTATCACCAATAATGCTATACCTTTGACATCAATGACAATATTTTCAATAAAACTAAGCACACATGTTGCTCATGTTCAACAACATTCTTAAAATAGATAAGTATGTCATTAATAAAAATTAGAGTAAACTGCCTAGAAAATATCTAAATACACTATTCATTATATTCATAAATGCAACAAGTGTATTTGTTAGACCAAAGGGTATTACCATAAACTCATTATTTCCATCTTGAGTTTGAAAAGTAGTCTTATGAATGTCCTCTTCCTTGATTCTCAACAGATGATAGACCGATCTCAAGTCTAACTTAGAAAATATAGCTGCATCTTTCATTTGATCAAATAGATCATCTATCCTCAATAAAGGATGATGGTTATTGATAGAAACCTTATTAATCATGCATTATTCAAAACATAACTACAAAGTTCCATCCTTATTTTTCATAAAGACCATAGTTTGTCACCCTAAGGAGACAAACTTAGCCTAATGCTATCATTTTCTAATAACTCTTACAATTGAACCTTAGGTTCCTACAAATCAAATATATTCATGTCATAAAGATATTTTTATGTAGGAGATACCCTTGAAATTATTTCAATATCAAAATCAAATTCCCTTCGAAGACTCAGTCTAGTTAAATTTTCAAGAAACACATGAAAATTCATGTAGAAGAAAACTTTTTGTAAGCAGTTTCATTTTTAGGTGTAATTTTTTGCATCTAAACAACATATAGCTTACAACTTTTTTGTACAATATTCTTCTTATAAATCTGATAGAAGCTTATGTACCTTTGGTTTAAGCAAACCTTAAAGTTCTACTCAATTTCCTAAGTCATCACAGTAGTTTATTAGCTTATTACAACAATCCACAATGGATTTATGCTATTGTAACTACTCCATTCCCAAAATTAGTTTGTAACATCCAAGGAGAACTAAGATTAAATTGGTTAAAATTATTAATTTTAGCACTAATTACTCAAGGTATTTAGATACTGGTACCATCTTGCCTTTATTAAATTCAACCTCCCAACCTTATCTTAATCTCACAAGATTTAGATTACATTTGTTTACAGTTTTAGGATAAACAAAACAATTTTTTGTACCTAAATCAACCAAAATATAAATGGAATAGTTAGTTAATTTACCTTTGATCTCTATAGGAGTGCCTTGATACTCTGCATTAAGATTATCCACAACCACATACACTCTATAGTTGGATGATTTCCCAAATTGTAGTTTTGGACAATCCTTATGATAATGGATGTCACCACACTCCCATAACACTATATTCCTTTGAGGTGATATAGGAATAGTGTTTTCCCTCATGGCAGGTACATGCTAATTTTCTTGGGTCTAATTTTTCTTATAGGTTCTATCCTTATAAAAATTCTAATTTTTTGAAATTTTTATTTTGCCTCTAAAATTTATTGAAGCCACTGGTACTTCTACTAAATATATAGTTTTGGTCATGTTTCTTAAATTTATTTGGTGAAGGGAACAAAGTTTTGATTTTAGATGGCTATCTATTTTTCTTAAAATCTTTCCTCACCTTTTGATGATCTTTCTCTTTCTATTTTCCTTGATGAGTAGATTCAATGGAAAAATTCATAGTCTTAGGGTTAGTCATATTGACATTAGGCATCAATATTTCATTCAATACCAATTTTAACTTCATCCCTTTGGTTTATTCATCATGCATATAGTTAAGATGACATAGTAGGTTCAAAAATGTGTTTTCATATTCAGTTGTTGTCATATTTTCTTGCTTTTATAGTTGAAAATCAGTTATTTTTTGTTCTTTAAAAATTGAGATAAGATATCTCTTCCTAAAATACCCTTCAAAATTAGGCCAAGAAAGAGTCATTGGTTGGTATCCCTCTAGGGCATAGAGATGATTCCACCATAGAGATGCATCTCCAAATAATTGATAAGCAATTACCCTTGCCTTCATATTAGATGGCATATTATGTAAATTAAATTACTTTTATAGCTTAACTAACCAATCATCAATTGTGTTACCTTATTCTCCACCTAGAAAGGTTGGTAGAGGTATATTTTTTAATTATTTGATAATGGGATCAGCTATTGAGTATTGCCATTGATGTCAATGGTACATCTTACATGAAGTTAAGAGAGTATGCCTAGTTGGCAGTGTGTTGATGTGACAAAAGTAATTGGTGGAGTGTTGTCACTAAAGGATGTTGTCATGAAATATAATTTAAAGGCACAAGAGAGAATTTTAATGCAACTAATTCCTTATGGTTGCATGAAGTTGCAGGTATTTGAGTAGCCTATGCTTAGTCATAGCAAGAAAATACCGACTAAAAAGGTATGAGCATGGTGTCTTGGTGAGATGAGTGCACACAGGCATGAGTGGTTGTATGATGTTTCTTTATCATGTATGAGAGGCATTGCAGCACTCATGAGAGTCTCAAGGTGAGCCTAGAAGGGTAGGGTATTGAGATCAAGTTTGCACCTAGACCACTTCTGGACCCTATTTGGCCTAATAAGGTATCATGATCTATTTTCAAAGCATGTGAAGGATATATGGTAATGATAAAAAATGAGATAGGTTTATTTATTATGTGAGTAAGGTGGAGAATACATGGAAAGAGGCATGAAGGTCAATTTTAAGGCCTAATGTGATTTTCAAGTCAAGATATAGAGAGCAAAGAGAGAGAGTATCTCCTAATGAGGGGTCATGATAATATTTAAATATGTTTAACCTCATGTAATCATTTTCAAGGGTGATGTATGTTTTTTCAAAAAAAATCATATAGTTTGAGGTCATAGTTTGAAGGACAAGGTATGAAAAGTTGTTTTGAGGTCTTTTGAGTGCTCAGAATGAAGGTTCTCAACTTGACAAGGATTTTATTGTGCTCATTATCTCAAAAACACTTTTTTTGGGAACCTAATATACTCATGGTATATGGTTAAGTGTCCTATCTCAAAATTATAGGCATATGTTTTTGGATTAAGGGGTTATGCTCTATGAATGATTATTAAGAATGAAAACATGTTTAAACCCTAATAAGGACCCGATGTTGAATATGTTGATCAAAAGTTCATAAAATGGATTGATATGCTTAGGTAAGCTATTGGAGGTTATATTCAACTCTCTCAGGATCCTCTTGGTCTGATTGAGTTGTTAGGTGTGTGAGTAGACCCTATAAGAAAGTGTTAACTTCTCAAAAAAAAATTATAGCAGTCAATGTTAACCAAGTATGGATGGAGGACAAATATTGAGACTAATGTTTCATGTACATGAAGGTTTATATATAGTTTAGATCCCTCAAGTATGATAAACTAGTCATCTAATTTAGCCAGTACCTAATAGACCTAATGGTGGAAATAGTGAAAAACTAAGGTAGTAATGAGAAGATGATTAGGAATATGTTATCATGATAGAGTGATGAAAAAAAGTGCACAGACATGTTATTTTTTAATGGTATAACCTATTAATTATTTTTATAAATCTTGGAATTTAGGTATAGTGGTGAAAATGAAGAAGTCAAAATGGTTTGTCTGACTCAATGAGATCTATGTGTAGTGAGATCAACAAATTGGTCTATAAGACCAATAGTTACCACTAGATCATATAATATTTATATTTGAAGATGTTATAAAGATTTAAGAGTTTATTATACATGCATAATAAGTCATTTAAAATGTTTATTTAGGTGTTGGAGGTTTGAGTCACCATGACTGGTCTTTGAGAAAAATTGGTAGTTCTAAGTGAGCAAGTTGCAGGAGTGTTTTTGAGTATTTTTTCCCTATGTAATGAAGTTTAATGAATTTATTAAAGTTTTCTAGGTATTTAGTTTTCTATTTATTTGATTTATCATCATGTTTTTGTGGCTAAATAATATGTTATCTTCAGTTGTTCAAGACAAACCTTTATGTGTGTGTGAAGGTCTAATGTGAATAATATTAATGGTGTCCTTCAAGTGGCGGTGGAAATTCTTAGGTATATGACACTTTATAGCTTTAAGATATAATAGGGGTACTATAGATGAATATCAAGGTCATATTACTTAATCTATCTTGAAGAGACCTAGTTGAGCTAAGAAGCCTAGAAGGTAATTTGAGAGGAATAGAAGAGTGAGAAGAGATAAATAAAGTGATAATCATCTATTGTGTGAGAAATTTTTTTTTTGAAGGTGATCAAAAAATTTAGGTGGATGAGTTGGTGCTAAGTAATTTAAGGGGTTGGTGCTTGTTAAAGCCTAGTTGAGTGGGTGCTTGACTAATTGGGGTTGGTATTCCATGTGGAGTTGGTGCTTCACTAAAGTTTGGTTTTTGCCTTATATAAATGTGGTCCATTTTTATATATTAGTGGGTTTTATTTACTTTGATGTTTTCCCACATATGTAATTTGTTTTATGATCTTGTATGGTTATATATGCTTTGCTAGTTGTTGATGTTCGTATGAATGGTTCATGTATGATTAAGTGGAATTGAATGAATGTTTTGTAGACACTAATTTACCCCTAGTGATTGTGATTCCAATAATTATTATCATATCCTAGTCCTTTTAAACAAGTCTAATAGCATGAAGGTGATCTTAAGAAGCACAAGATGTCTAGTGATCAAAAAAAAGAAGACAACATGTATGATGAAGTCTACTATGATAGTGAAGAAGGAGAAGCTGAAATAGACCTTGAATCTGAGATCAAAAGTGGCCTTGATGATTTGAATCATCAAAATAAGACTATTAAGGATCTCAGGAATTAGTTATAATGTGTCAATACAAGGTTTAGATCAAAGGAAGTTGAGTATGACCAGTTGAAGACAGAGCTAGATTGCTTGAAGTTTGAGCATGAGTAGCTCATCAAAAAGATGAGAAAGAGCATGAGAAGTTAGAATAAGTCAAGATTACCAACATCAAAAGACCAATCAGGTAACCCAATGTAATAAAGGATAAGTTATCATGGGACCATGGAAAAATGAGTGATCAGTCAAGAGGTAAGTATAGAAATGTTGTTTGATATAGTTTTTATAATATGGGAGACATTTCAATATTTTGTATTAATAGATTTATAAGGATCTCAAGATTCAACAAGATATAGAATCTCCTAGAGTGCATGATAGGGGCCAAACATTTTTATGAAAGCCAAATAAAGTTAGGACTAATCATATTGAGCCCAAAAGTCAAGATGGACTGTTTGCTAAGGAGGAACATGAGACTAAAGTGGATTATATGATAGCTTAGACTACCTTTCATATTCAATATGAAGGCATTAAATGGTATATATATAGTGGTTTCTCAATCCACATGATAGGAGACAAAAATAAGTTCATCTCATTGAAGAATAATGTTGCAGGAACAATCAGGTTTGGAGACAACATAACTTCCAATATAATTGGCAAGGGTATCTAGAGTTTAGATAATGGGAAGACCAAGACACAAAATTTATTGTATTTGGAATGTTTGAAACATAAATTTATTAGTTTAATTTAAATGTGTAATAAAATACACACACTACCTTTTCATGACAGATGGTGTGAGATAAGGAAAGACAAATCAGGAAGGATAACTGACAATTCTAAGAAGACTGAGAACAATCAATATGTCTTATATGAGATTAATAAGGAGAGGTGATTTATGATTAATATGGATGAAATTTGTCTATGGAAAAAAGGTTAAGTCACCTAAACTTAAACAATCTATTTAAGATAAGCACTAATAATTCTATGAAGAACATGCCTAAGATTACCAAACCTACAAACATACTTTGCAAGGCATGTCAACATGGTAAATAGACTAAATGAAGGTTCAATTCCAATGATTACTCTACTACAAAACCATTATATTTAATACCCACTGATCTCTATGGGCCTACAAGAATTCAAATCATTCAAGGAGATAGCTACTTCATGTTACTCATATATGACTACACAAGAATGACTTGGGTAGCATTATTGAAAGAAAAGTCAGAATCTCTTGACAAGTTTAAGGAATTCAAAGCTCTTTTTGAGAATGAGAATAATGGTAAGATCAAGTGTGTAAGATCTGATAGAGGAAGAGAGTTTTGGACTAATGAGTTTTATAACTTTTGTGAGGATCATAGAATAAGGAGATAGGTCTCAATAGCTAGGACACCTCAGTAGAATGGGCTAGTAGAAAGAAAGAATAGGATAGTTTAAGAGATGGCTAGAACTATGCTAAATGAGTCTATATTATCTGATGGGTATTAGAGAGAGGTAGTAAGCACTACATCCTATATTTTTAATAGAGGATAGATAAGGACTAATGGCAACAAGACTCCTTATGAACTATGAAAAGGTACAACTATTAATGTGGAACACTTTAGAGTGTTTGGGATCAAACGTTTCATCAAAAGAGATGATGAAGACTTTGGAAAGTTTGATTCCAAATATGATGAAGGTATATTCTTAGGATACTCATCAATGAGCTCAACCTTTATATATTATAATAAAAGGTTACAAAAGATAGTGGAAATCATCAATATGAAGATTGATAAGACAAGAAAATCACACTCACAGTCAAAGGATACTTTAGAGAATCTAGATTTCAATAATGAAGAGGAAACCATAGAGGTTGATGAGGAATAAGAAGAGGTTAAGGAGAGATCAGACTCAAAATTCCCCTCAAGATAGACTCAAATAGATCATCCTAAAACTCAAATCATTGGCAACAAGAATGCATGTATGTAAATAAGGAGAAGACTAATAAGTAATCTAAATCAAGATAATATTTGTCTATTATCTAATATTGAACCTAAGAATCTTATATAAGTAATGAAATAAAAAATTTAGATAGGTGTTATGAATGAGGATTTAGACTAAATAAAGAAGAATGAGACTTGGGAACTAGTTCCTAGACCTAAAGATAAGAATGTCATTGGCACAAAATAGGTGTTTAGAAAAAAGTTGAATGAAGGTGGAGAAGTCACTAGGAGAAAGGCTAGATTGGTATGCAATGGATATGCACACATTGAAGGGGTAGACTTTGAGGAGATATTTTCACCAATAGAAATATTGGAGGCCATTAGATTATTTTTCATATGCAGGATTAAAAGGGTTTAAGGTATACCAAATGGATGTCAAATATTCCTTTTTAAATGGTAATTTGGAAGATGAGGTGTACATAGATCAACTTGAGGGGTTATTACTATCAGGTGACAAGGACTATGTTTGTAAATTGAAAAAGGCTCTTTATGATCTAAAATAAGCTTATAGAGCTTGGTATGCTAGGTTGGATAGGTATTTATTAGATCAAAGATTCAAAAAATGAGTTATAGATAATAATTCATACATAAAGTCAGAAGATGACCATCATTTGATAGTAGCTATCTATGTGGATGACATCATCTTTAATGGAAACAATGAGAACATGAACAACTTATTTTCAAAGGTGATGAAGAAATATTTTGAGATGTCCATGCTGGGAGAAATATCATTCTTATTTAGGTTACAAATCACTCAATTTAAAAAAATTATATTCATTTCACAAGCCAAGTACATAAGAGAGATGTTGAAGAAGTTTGAGATGGAAGATTGCAAGGTAGTTAGTACACCTATGATCATAGGGTATAAGTTGAGCAAGGAAGATGAGTCTCCAAAATTAAATCAAACATCATATAGGTCAATGATTAGAATTTTGATATACACCACTACCTATACACCTGACATCATGCAAGCATTAGGTCTTATGGGAAGGTTTCAATAAGGTCCAAATTAAAATCATCTACAAGCAGTCAAAAAGATATTCAGGTATCTCAAGGGGACCATGGAGTATGGGTTGTGGTATCCAAAGAGAAAGGAGTTCAATTTGATATCCTATACAGATGCAGACTGGGTAGGAAGTCTAGATGATATGAAGAATACTTGTGGAGGATATTTCTTTTAATGTGGGTGCCTAGTTTCATGGATAAGTAAGAATTAACCATCAGTAGCATTATCTACTTGTGAGGATAAGTATATTATAGTAGATTCATGTTAGACTCAAGTCCTATGGATGAGACAGACCCTAAAATACTACAAGGTGAAGTATGATGGTCGTAACCCTATCTATTATGATAATATAAGTTCTATAAGCATATCAAATAACCTTGTCATGTACTCAAGGAATAAGCACATTCCAATCAGATATCATTTTCTAAGAGAGAATGTAAGTGAACAAAGTGTTAGACTTGAATATGTTTATACATAGGATTATATTGTAGACATTTTGACCAAACCACTTCCAAAGGTAACATTTGAACACCTAAGATAGGAATTGGGTGCAATTCCTACCCCTAGCAATCATTGAAGAAGCTAAATATTTAGGGGGAGCTAATCAATTGGTTTATTATCTCCAAGAGAAGTTGAGTTATTCCAATAAGGTATGCATGGAAATAGGGGGAGCATGTTTGTATTATGACTCACTCATAGTCATATGCATTGAGTATTTGTTTTGTAAGAAGTGTGATCCAAATAATTGCAGACCTCACTTTGTCATTTATGTCAAAGGGGGAAAAAGTTTAGAGTGAGGGAGAAATTATTTTTTGAGATAAGTTTTTAATATTGGTTTCCATCAATGACAATGGGGGGGATATTGTTGAGTATTGTCATTGATGTCAATGGCACATCTTGCATGAGGTTGAGAGAGTGTGCTTAGTTGGTAGTGTGTTGATGTGACAAAGGGAATTGATGAAGTGTTATCCCTAAAGGATGTTTTCATGAAATATAATTTTAATGTAAAAGAGATAATTTTAAGGCAAATAATTCCTTATGTTTGCATGAAGGTACAGATCTTTGAGTAGCCTAAGCCTAGTATTAACATGAAAAGACCTTGTAAGAAGGTATGAGCATGGTGGATTGGTGAGATAAGTAAAAACAAGCATGCATGGTTGTATGAGGTTGATTTAGCATATATAAGAGGCATTAGATCACTCATGAGAGTCACAAAGTGAGCCTACATGGGTAGGACCTTCAAACCACATTAGAACCTAGACCACTTCTAGACCCTACCTAGCCTAATGAGGTATCATGATCTATTTTAAAATCATATGAAGGATATATTTCAATGATTAAGCATGAGATAGGTTTCTTGAGTATGTGATTAATGTGGAGAATGCATGGAAAGAGGAATTTAGGTCAGTTTTAAGGCCTAATTTGATTTGTAGGTCAAGGTCTAGAGAGAAAAGAGAGAGTGTGTGGCCTAATGAGGGGTCATGATCATATTTCAAAAAAAAAAATCTCATGTAAGCATTTTAAATGGTGATTTATGGTGTTTCAAGTTTTTTAATGTATTTTGAGGTCATAGTTTGAAGGACAAGACATGAAAAGTTATTTTGAGGTCTCTTGAGTGCTTAGAATGAAGGGTTATTAACTCAAAAAGGATTTTCTTGTGATAATTATCTCATTAAAAAATTTAATGGGAACCTAATATATTCATGGTATATGGGTAAGGGTCCTAGATAAAAACTCAAATCATTGTTTTTGAATTTAGTGGTTATGATTTATGAATGATTGTTAAAAATGCAAACAGGTTTAAACCCTCTTAGAACCTTAATAAGGACCCAATGTTTATGATGTTGATAAAAAGAGCATATAATGGATTTATATGCTCAATTAATATATTTTATTTTTTATTTGACTCTCTTAGGCACCTCCAAGTGTGATTGAGTTATTAGGTGTCTAAGTAGACCCTACAAGAAAGTGATAACTTCTTAGAGATTTGTTGTAATATTCAAAGTTGACCAAGTAAAAGCATGAAAATTAATGGAAGATTAATATTTAGGCTCATGTTTCATTTTCATGAAGTTTTATAGATAGGTTCTATCCCTCAAATTTTCTAAACTAGTCATCCAAGTTAGCCAATTGCTAACAAACCTAAACGTGGAAACAGTGAAAAACCCAGGCATTAGTGAGAAGATGATTAGGAATGTGTTATCATGATAGAGTCATTAAACCAAGTCCATAGATATATTTTTTGGTACTGGTATGACCTATTTGTTCTTTGTATAAATATTTAAAGTTAGGTATAGTGGTGAAAATGAAGAAGTCAAAATGGCTTGTCTAACTCAATGAGATCTGTGTGTAGTGAGATCAACAAATTGGTCTGTAATACCAATAGTTGATACTAGATCATATAATGTTTATATTTTAATACGGTATAGATATTTCATAGGTTCATATACATTCATAATAATTAATTTAAATTTTCTATACATGTGTTGGATGTCTAATTCACCATGACTGGTCTTTGAGGAAAAATGGTAGTTCTAAGTGAGAAAGTTGTAGGAGTGTTTTTGAGTATTTTTTCCCTATGTAATGATGTATAATTAAATTATTGAATTTTTTGAGGTATTTTAGGTTATTTTTATGTGATTTATCATCATGGTTGTGCAGATAAATAATATGTTATCTTCAATTGTTTAAGATAGACCTCTCTATGTGTGAAGGCCTAATGTGAACAATACTAATGGTGTGCTTCAAGTGGTGGTGGGAGATATAAAGTGTCATGGACATAAGATGAGATTATTGGGGGTATATTTTATTATTATATGAAGTTTTCCTTCTGTGTATGTAGTTTAAAATGTTCCAAGGAGATCAAAGGGTAGTGTGTACTAATGAAGGCCTAATTAAATTAGGTCTCCTTAAGGCCTAAAAGAGGTTTTGGTCTTTTAAGTTGAGGATGAAATATTCTAATGATTTATTCATGTATGATATTTTTTATAAGACCTATTTTAAGTTTAATATAATTGTTAAAGTGTGTATGGATAATGAAGATGTGTATGAGCTAAAGGATTGTATAAGAACAAGACCTAATTTACTAGTTAGTGAACAAGTGAGTGCAAGTGAAGGAAATAACACTTTGAAGAGTTAAAGGAGGTATTTTTGAAAATTATATAGGTGTAGATAAAATATCATGAAGATATAATATGGGTATTATATATAAATATCAAGGTCATATGACCTAATCTGTCTTGAAGAGACCTAGTTGAGCGAAGAAAGCTAGAAGGCTTTTGGAGAGGGATAAAAGAGTGAGAAGAGATAAATAAGGTGATCATCATCTATTGTGTAACATGGTTTTTTTAAGTTTATTAAAAAAATTAATTTATTGATTTGGTGTTGATTCATCTAGGGGGTTGGTGCCTTCTTGTAGGTTGGTGTTTGCTGAAACCTAATTGAGTGGGTGCTTGACTAGTTGAGGTTTGTGCTTCACTAAAGTTTGATTTTTGTCTATAGGACTGTAATCCATTTGAATATATCAGTGGGTTTGGGTTTAACACATATTTAATGTGTTTCATGATCTTCTATGGCTACATTTACTTTGCTAGATGTTCATGTTTGCATGAATGGTTCATGTATGCTTAAGTGGAATTGAATGAATGTTTTTAAGACATTGATTCACCATCCTCTCATTGATGTGCTTCCAACATAAACCAAATTTATAGGGTTATCTTTGGGCTCCAAATCACAACCTTTTTCCTTATCTAAGAGTTACCTCATCAATTAGAATACCCTCTAAACTATTCACTCTATATTCTTGGGTTTCCAGCTTACTTTTAAGGACATTTAATGTAGTTAGAATACCATTCAATAATATATCTTGGTTAGAATTAGAATTTTTTTCATCATTGTTATGGGATCCAACATTACTACCATCTTTCTTGAGAGGAGGTTTATCTCTTTCAGGAGTATTGGCCCCACAACCTCTACCTATACTAGGTTTAGCATCCCTCATATTGTTATTTGCCATTCTAGATTTGGTTCACCCATCTTGAGGTGAAAAAAACAACTCAATAGGAAAACTATAAAGTAACATTCCCCAAAGTTCCCTAGAGTAGTTAAATTTGCTCTGATACCATAATGTAATAACCAAAAAAAAATTTTGTTTTTGTACACCAAAATAACTAAGGTAAAAGGATTTCAAAAAGAGTTAGCATAGAAAACATAATGAGATCCATAATGGTGTTACAACCAACATAAAAACTAGACCAAGCCAATAAATCATTAATGACTTCATTAGGAAGCAACTACTTGCTTGTTACTCAGATAGAGGTGAGTTAGTGTATAAACAACACACTCTCCCACACCTATCTATGTACTTATTATATGACCTTCCCAACAAATTCATTACAAAATTATAAACTCAATCAAGTACTTATACAGACTATAAAATATTCTGCACCTCATTGGGTATACTAGAAGGAGTTCAGTAAATAATTATGAAAGGAGAAATAGATTCAACTTAAATAACAATCATACTAAGTTTTTTTAATCAAGATCTACCAAACTTCAGGTAATAACTAGTTATTGTTTTAAAATACTATTTCTAAAATCATTACAATATTAATTAGTTTTTATCAACAAACTTCACTTAGTTTTAGTACCAATAATACCATAGCAAAGTGCTATCCATGTTATCATTATACCATGATCATCATAAGAATCACTGCACTTATGCCTTCATACAAATGTTATGACACTAATTTCAAATTTTAACTTAGATGCACATATCCATCATTAAATTTTAGACAAGTCTTAATTTTCACAATGATATATGTAACTACATAAGTAGTCATCACATCACTGACATATACAAATTAAATCCATATATGTTGTTAATTAACCATCTTGTGAACTTTGGTATAGAGATTAAACCCTTACTTCCAATCATATGCGTCATTAGATCAATATGCTTGAAACACTAATGAAAATTATATGTAATTCATTTTATCTTAATGTTTCAATAACCTTGCTCGTGTTTCACATGTGAACATTCATAAAATTCACTTAGCCTTCATGGTTTATAGTTTTGTTACTAATTGCAACTCTTATAATTTAGTAAAGTATATAAACCTAATTCAATTGTTTAAGATAATATGAATCATTTGAACATGATTGATTATAAACATAAAGTGTAGGTACTAATCCAATTAAATGCATCATTGACACTAAACAAAAAAATGATTCCCTCTTGATAATATATATATATATATATATATATATATATATATACTTAACCTAATTTCAAGTTATTAACTTAAGACCTCTTGATGATCTTACAAGTTTAGACTCAAGACGAAAGTGTTCAAGAGAATCTATAAGTGAACATTAATCCAATATATTTTTATCTTTTCAACACATCAACTTAAGGTATAACGTTAAACCACAATTATCCAAACATGATTTTATATTAAGTCTATTTACAAGTACCAAAGTCTTACATTTAGCATAATTATTTAATAGAACCCAAGGTAGGTAACTATTTATAAACAACAATGTTCGTAACTTAAGAATTTAGAATATCATTTAAGTATTTTGATTAGTATTTAATACTCAAAACTCCATAATATCATTGACATTTGTGAAAGACTATTTATATAAAGAAAAGATTCAAATTTGTTATAAGAATCATATAATTTTGCATGGTTCTCTTAAAGTGATATATTCACGTTAACTCAAATATTTCAAATTAAAACAATATCATATACTTCTAAGAGAACATTTTCTTTCTAATCACAATTTTGTCAATAGTTCAAACCAGTAAAATAAAAATAAACTACTGCAACTATGATTAATAAGTATTCTTACTTATTATACTACCAAGGAAAAATATTAATAAATAAACATAGTTATGTTCATTACCATGAAATAAAATCCTCATAAAACTATTTATTATTTCAGTGTTTTCAACCACTTAGTCAATAACTATGGAAAACCTCTTTCCATTTTATAAATCACACTAAGATAATATTTCAACAACATCTAAATGCGACAACAAGTTTCTTAAATAATCATGTACCACATCATACTGAATTAAGAAATATGACTCAAGAATAACACAAATCTATAAGTTAAAAATCAACTTAATTACTAAATGAACTTGATTATGAAGTATAAACATAAAAATATCACTAAATATAATAACTCAAATAATTAATTATAATCAATGTATATCATACAACATAATATCCAGAACTCATTTGATTCACTTTATAAAATATCTTCATCAACTTCACTTTCAATTACTCAAAGAATGCACATCCTAAAGAAGTCCAAGAAAATCAATCTTATGCATGCATGTTCAACAAAAAACTTGCCTCTTTATTCCTAATGAACCCAACCATAAGTGGCCCTAGACCACCCCAACCATCAGTTGGTTTTGGATCAAGGCAGCAAGGTTGATGATAGCAAAGGACAAAGAGATAATAAACCCAAGCTTGACTCAAATAGACATCAAATTAAATAAAATAATCAAAACTTGATCACATTCCAACTCACTAAGATTAATTGCCGTGGCACCTAATCCAATGGATGCTCATTACACTAAGATTCATATTTTGAGACTCACATTTTATTCAACTAATATATCTTGAACCTCAACTATATACTTTTTATAGCCCATGTATTAAATGCTAATATATCAAAACTAAGCAAGCTAGTATAAGAACATAATTCCTATTTCAACAATTAATGATAATGAAAAGATCAAAGCACATCCAAATAAATATGAAATAAAAATGTAATCAATAATAACCATAAAATACCTTCAACACTTATGTCATAAGAATAACTCAAAATTTTGAATTCAATAACCAAGTAACCACCCAAAATAATCATGCACTTATTGCCAATGGGAAAGAATACAACTCACAGTCACTAATAGTCACAACATACAAATATGTTGCCAATAAAATTGAATTAATAAACTGACCCCAAAGTTGACATCATGACATAATGATAAAAGTAATTAGGTTTTTGAGTCAAAAACCCTAATGACCTATCCTTTATATTTTCCATGAAATGATTACATCAGTTCACAAAATGTATAATGATGATTAAATCAAGTAAAGAATGATTTAACATAAGTCAAAATGAAATGATTAAAAAAACCCATAAATAACAACCCCAACAAAATAATGTTATTTTAAAATGGAAAGATTGAACCCCCATAAATCCTTCCAGGGTCAACCCAAAACCATTTTACCATTATATTCAAATGCCCTAATGTTGCAAAAATGTAGTTTTCAATATCATCATGGAAACAAAGCCAAAAAAAGAACACATTATACCTAAAATAAATGGCATACTCAACAACAAAAACCCCATTGCATAAAAATATAGGGTATAAAAAAACAAACTCCTATATATTTTACATGTCATTAACACAAATTCAAACCAAGAGGTGAAAGAATGAAAACTAGAACATATAAGTAATCCAAACACCTACAGGTGTTTTAAAAATAAGAATAACAAAACTTACTTGGACACCTAAAACAAAATGTAATAAATTTTTAGTCACCTTTTCCTCCACTTTATTTTTCCTCTTCTAACTTCTAAGCTCACTATGTATTTTTTAGCTTGCCATATGAAGAAGAAATACCCAACAAACTCTATAAAAATATTCCCCCATGGCCAAAATAAATCCATAACTCAAGATGAAGTCCCCGTGATAACCTCCAACCATAATAGCCATCAATTTCCACTAAAATCTCCACGGCATCCACAATAAAAAAATTGGTAGAGTTTCCCCTCAATATGCTAGGGTTTCCAAATGGTGCCCAACTCAAAAAAAATAACCATATCACCCAACTGAAGTCTTTTAACCCCCTTTCCTTGAGAAACATATCAATGCCATAGACTATAGTCTATGTTATACAAAAATCAAAACCAAAGACAATACCATGATAGTTCATGACTTTTTGAAGTCCATGGTCTAGTCAAATGTGACTATGACAATATCCATAAAACATGCCACCAAATACCTTAGTCATAATGCAAGATAAAAAATGAAAACCAAACCATGCAAGATAAATGTGAAGTCATAAGCACACAATAAGAGATAATTCATAAATATGAAATCAAACAAGTCATCAGACATCAATAAAAGCCTTATTCTTAATGAGTCAAAAACAATTTAACAAGTAAAGAATTAATGGTATTAATACTCCTACACACAAATAGAATATTTCTTGGCACTACACCATGCCCTAGCTATAGAATCAACCTAGGTCATGAGTTCCTATCCCTGCAGTCACCAAAAATACCATTAGCATTATCTAGATGAGATAAATATAATAAATGCAGTAAATAAAATAATTAAATTAAATGACAAATCATTTTACTGTGAATTCATAAAGCATTTAATAATCAAATGTCACTATGAATTTCATAATATCATCAATAACGAGATGAAACAATAATGTATTGATAAATAGCTGAACCAAAGAACATTTAGTAGAAACACATAATAGTCATATCAATATGCCATACATGTAAACTATTGAATCAAATTAGTACTATAAAACCAAATATTGTATGAAACAATCATTGGCTGAGCCATCAAACAATATAATAATAATTTTAAATGACAAGTATCTAGGGTCATGACATCTTCCTCCACTTGAAAAAGTGCCATCCCAGTGACTAAAATAACCCAGGATAATGTTGCTTAAAAAGAGTCTTATCTTCTCAAGTAGTACATTTTTTAGATAAAGGATCCCATTGAACCAAAATTTGGGAAGTCTCACGATTTCATAGTCTAATGCTACAATGGTCTAGGATCCTCATTGGTTACAAATGCATGTTTTAATCTTTCAAAACCTTAAGGTGAGTCCAATACAAAACATGATAAGGACCAGGCATGTATTTTTTTAATAATAGGAAAAGATCATGAATACGAGATAAAGGATGAAGGGGTAGTCAATAGGCAATAAGACTAATTTTATCCAAAAATTCAAAGGTCCAACAAACTAAGGAGATAATTTACAATATTTTCCAAACTTTATTGAACTTTTTTATGGTCTAACATGTATAAAAATATTATCACCAATTTCAATTTCTTGTGGTGACCTCTTTAAATCTGCATATCTCTTTTGTCTATCATAGGTAGCTTTTAAATTTTGCCTTGTGATTTTTATTTATCTATAATATTCTTACAAAATAGTAGGACCAAAAATAGTTCTATTTTATAAAATTTCCCAACCAAGTGGAGTTCTATATTTACGTCCATATAGAGATTTGAATGGAACCATTTTAATCATATAATGATATGTGTTATTGTAATAAAATTCAACTAAGTGTAAATAATATACTCATTTACCTTTTTGATCCATCACATTCATTCTTATCATGTCTTCCATAATCTAATTAAGCCTTTCCATTTGACCATCCATTTATGTATGAGAAGACAAACTAAAATTCAATCTTGTGCCAAAAGCAGCAGTGAAGGTTTTCTACAATCTTGAAGTAAATAATTTATCTCTATCAAAAATAATAAATTTTTACATGCCATGTAGCCATACTATTTATTTCATAAAATATTCAACAAACACATATGCATCATCAATTAAATTTCCAACAATAAAATGTCCATAGTAATTGTATACAAGTCACCTCCTACAAACTCGATAGAGGTCCAATATTTTTTAGGGAACATAAGGTACTATAGAAAATTCATAATATGTTATGCAACTATATTTTACCCTATGGAAAAGCTACTATGAAAAGATAAAAGGTTTGAATGGACTAAGGAGTGCCACGTAGAATTTATAGATCTCAAGTGAAAAATAGTAACAAATCCCATTTTTATCTTTCTTGAATGGGGAAAACCTTTTCATGTTGATGTTGATTTCTTGAGAATTGTATTAGGATTTGTTCTCGCACAACTAGGAGATGAAGGATTAGATCATCCCATTCACTTTATAAATAACAAACTCTTAGCTACAATGAATAATTATATGACTACATAAACAGAATCTCTGGCAATGGTGTTCACACTACATAAGTTAAGACACTACCTTATAGCCATACTATTTGAATTATGTACTAACCATCAGACTCTATGATAGTTGTAAATAGGCCTAATTTTGGAGGAATAATATCTCTATGGTTGATTTTATTTCAAGATTTTTAGTAATAAATCAATGCTAATCCTAAGAGAGTGTTAAGCATGAAATATACTGAGGGGGGGTGAATTAGTGTATTTTATATCTTTTTACTTAATCTAATTTCTTTTTTTTAACCACTTAATCACACATTCAAGATATGCAATAAAATGAAACAATAATTTGCACCACATGAGAGAGAGAGAGAGAGAGAGAGAGAGAGAGACCATATTTTTACGGGGAAACCCAAAGCGGGAAAAACCATAGAGAACAATCTCAAGTATATGAATGGGCACCAACTCAAAATATAAAGTTCACAAGCCCCAACTTGTAAGAGCACCAACCCCTTTGCCGAGCACCAACATAAAAACTATTTGTGAGCACCAACCCATAGGAGCACCAACCCCTTACAAATATTTGTGAGCACCAACCCACAAGAGCACCAACCCCTCTTGTGTATAAAAGAAAACTATCTCTCAATGTTGCTTACTCAACAAATGATATAACTCTACAATATTTCCTGATATTCTCTGTGAAAATAAATACAAACCATGCACTCTCTTTAATATTACAAATGGTTACTCAATCCTTTATTTATAGCTTTCCAAATGACCTTTGGCATTCACCCTTTGTGACCCTTCAATCCTCATGGAAATGTGGCCAAACTTGCATGACTCTTCATATCCTTGCATTTGAAAAGTCACATGGTGACCCTTCATAAGCAAAAGCATCCTTTCCTCTTTTGTCTTTATCTTGGTGAATTTTTTTATTCCTCAAAGTTTCCATGGAAAAATACACCATAACTCTTTTGTCTTCACATGGTGACTCTTGGAATTCCTCAAGATGACTCTTCATGAGAAAATGTGTCTCATTCCTCTTTCATATTTTACCCCATGACTCTTTGACTTCTCCATGGGCCCTCTTTAAACTTAGATGCAACCAAAAATATATTCATTAATATTAAATAAATATTAACACACATTAGCCAAGATATGAATATTAAAAACACCATTAAATGTAATGGGGCCTTTATCACCAATAATGCTAGACCTTTGGCATCAATGGCAATATTTCCAACAATCTCCCCCTTTGTCATTGATGGCAATCTCAAACTGAAACTACCACATTCTAAAACCTACACATACTACCATCTGAAAAACATATAGTAACTCCCCCTTATTGTATCAACTTGGACTTGTTCCTTATACCTATTTCTACACTTGTACCTATTATTCTCCCCCTTTGACATCAATGGCAAAGGACCTAGCTAGAGATAACACTTAGCTTCCTCTCAACTGATGTTCAACCTCACTAGTAGGAAGTAAAAGAAATTACTCCCAACTTCTCTCATAGATACTCAAATGTGTCTTTTGGTAGTGCCTTTGTGAAAATATCTACTATCTGCTTTGTAGTACTGATATACTCCATCTTAACCTATTGATCTATAACCTATTCTCTCAAGAAGTGATATCTAATGGAAATATGTTTTGTTCTTGAATGCATCACTAGATTCTTTAAAATATTAATATCACTTATGTTATCACAAAAAATAGAAATAGGTTCATCATACTTTACCTTGATATCTTCTAAAGTTTGCTTCATCCAAAGCACTTGAGTACAACACAATACCATTGCAATATATTCTACTTTGACTGTAGAAAGTGATATCAAATTTTGCTTCTTACTTAGCCATGATACTAAGCTATCACCAAGGAAGAAAGCTCCTCTAATTATACTCTTTCTATCATCCAAGAACCCTACCCAATCTGAATCTATATAATCAACCAAAGTGAAATCTCTACCTGTGGGATACCATAATCCATAATCTAATGTGCCCTTGATATATCTAAATATTCTCTTCACCAACTAAACTTGTCTATATTTTGAACATGATTGATATCTTGCAACCATACCTACTACATGCATAATGTCTGGCCTCAATGCTATCAAATATAAAAGACTACCAATCATAGATCTATACAAAGATTGATTTGTAACAGGTGAATCTTCATCCTTGCTCACCTTATTTATTGTACACATTGGTGTGCCAACTGGTGTACAATCCTCAAAACCCAATTTATTCAACATTTCCTTGGTATATTTACTTTGAGATATGAAAATTCCTTTATCTGATTGAAATATTTGCAATCTTAAGAAAAATGACAATTCTCTAAGCATAGACATCTCAAATTCTTTTTGCATATTATCAAAAAATTCTTTTGTCATCTTTTCAATATTTTCTCAAAAAATGATATCATCAACATATACCACAACAATCAATCGATGTTCACCTTCTATTATGATGTGGAGATTACTATCAGCAAACCCTCTCTTGAAACCTTAATCCTACAGGTACTTATCAAGTCTTTCATACCAAGCTCTTGGAGCTTGTTTCAATCCATACAATGCTTTCTTCAATCTGTATACATGGATACTAATATTTGAGAGAATAAATCCCTTAGGCTACTCAATGTAGACTTCTTCTAGATTTCTGTTCAGGAAGGTAGATTTGACATCTATCTAAAACACTTTGAAATTTTTAAACATTGCATATGCAAGAAACATTCTAATAGCTTCTAACCTTGCCATTGGTGTAAAATTTTATTTAAAATCTATTCCCTCAACTTGAGCATATCCTTTACATACTAATCTTACTTTATTTCTAGTCACTTCTCTATTTTCATTCAACTTATTTCTATAAACCCATTTTGTTCCTATCACATTGTGATCTTTTGGTCTATACACTAATTCCCAAGTATCATTATTTTCTATCTAATTTAATTCTTCATCCATAGCCTTAACCTAATGTTTATCATGTCTAGCTTCTAAAAAAGTTCTAGGATACATTTTGGATAACAAAGAGAAATTAACTTGCTCAAATTCACTTGCCACCATTCTTCTAGTGCGAATTCATTCATTTATGTCCCTGATGATGTCACTTTCATTATGATTTCTCTGAACATATTTGGATGGAGTTTTGGTGTCCTTTTTCTCCTTCTTCTCATCTTCATCTGATTCTTCAAAATCCTCCTCTTCAATGATTTCAAGAATTATTAAATCATTGATTCTTTGTGTTCCATCTTCTTCTATCCTGACACTTGCACTTTCAATAATTTTCTTGGTTCTTTTATTATAACATTTATAAGATTTAATTTTGAAAGAATAGCCATGAAATATACCTTCATCTACTCTAGATTCAAACTTACCAAGTTTTTCATCAATTCTCTTTATGAAGCATCTACTGCTGAAAAATCTAAAATAATCAATTGTTGATGGTTTGTCTTTCCATAGCTCATAAGGAGTCTTATCACTATTGACTCTCAATAATGCTCTATTATGAATATGAACTACTATAGCAACTACCTCTCTCCAATATTTATCTGCTATCTTAGATTCATTTAGCATTATCCTCACCATCTCCTGGACTATTCTATTTTTCTATTTAACTACTCCATTTTGTTATGGAGATCTGGTTGTTGAATAATGTCTCTTTATTGCACGGTCTTCAAAAAAATCAATAAATTGATCTAACATGAATTCTCCTCCTTGATCTAATCTTAGACATTTAATATTCAAACTGATTTCATTCTTAACTAATTCTTTGAATGCTTTGAAATGTCTAAAAGCTTCTAATTTTTTCTTTAAAAATATTACCCAAGTCATACGTGAAAAATTATCAATAAGAAACATGAAATATTTCTCACCTTGAGTACTTTGAGTTCTCATAGGTCCACATAGATTAGTGTGAATAAGCTCTATCATCTGAGTGTCGAGTACTCTTTTGTTTTGAGCCACCTTCTAGCCTGCTTCCCATGATGACAAGGTTCACAAAGCGTGTTGGATGGCTTTGTAATCTTTGGAATATTTTTGACCTCTTGATTCTTACTGATATTGACAAGATTTTCAAAATTTATATGCTCCATTCTCTTGTGTGATAGCCAAATTTATTTAATCTGACTCAAACAACATCTTTGACCTTTGATGTCTGATAGCATATACAAATTATTACCTATTCTATGAGCATCTGCAACTAACACATCTGAATCTTTTCTTCTAATTTCACAACCTTCTACATAAAACTTTAGTGTGTTCCCCTGATCACACATTTGACTTACACTCAAAAGATTATGCTTAATACCTTCTACATACAAAACATTTTTAGTTTTAGTTCTACCATTATCCAAATTTAGTGTACCTTTTATAGCAATTTTGGTAGTAGTATTATCTCTTAATTCCCCTATGCCACCATTGGTATTCTTCAAGGTTATGAACTTTCTCTTATCTCTTGTCATGTACGTTGAACATCCACTATCAATGAACCATGGCTTTTCTTCATTTATTGCATGCAAAGTTGTCTGCACCAACATAGATTTTTTAGGTTGTTTCTTTTGCCATGATGTCTAAACTTTCTTCTTGATGAATGGAGCCTTGAAACTCTAGTCCTTCTTGACTGACTCGAACATGCTTCTACAATACTGAGCTATATGTCTGAATTTGTTTCACTTGTAACATATTATGGCCTCTTCATTAAAGCCTAATAGAGGAGAAAAAGAGTTGTGGCTTATGCTTGACTCTATATGAATTTCCTTCTCCTTATTTCTAAAATTGTTTGCCCATTTTTGACATTCTATTTTCTTATGACCATATCCATTTCAATAAAAATAGTAACCATAAAAATAGGACATGTTTATGTATCTCTGACATGATTGCCTTTTGTAGCTCTATTCCCTTTACCCTTATTTATTTGAGATGTCCTCTATATTCTTAACTTCTTCCCTTTTTATTTCTTCTTTTGTAAGAGCTTCAGCATAGCTCTTTCTTTTTTCCTTGTCTGTGAAAGTATTGACCTCCTCTTTCTCTTTTTCAAATCCAATGCCTATCTTATCTGACATTGATCTTTGATTTTTTAATATCTTATTCAACATATTAGTGTTATTCTCAAATTTTGAATCATTGGCTACTCTATTATTGATTGCTTTATTTATTTTCTCAAGATCTACTTTTAAAGAAGCAATTTCAATAACATACCTTTCACATTCTTTACTTACTATTTTCAACTGTGCCATTAGATCTTATTCATTCTTTTTGACTTCTTCAAAGTGTGCTTGTAGATCTTCCATTATTTCCTTTGAATCCTTTTCATTTTTCTTGATCTAGATCTTTAATCTTTGATTCTTATTTTCAAGAGATTTTAACTCTTCTAAGGCAAAAATGAGTTCTACTTCTAGATTCACTTTAGATTCATCATGTTCTTCTTGATCATCTATACTTTTTCTTGTGGAGGCATCTTGATGTATTGCTAGGAATATAATCTCTTCTTCTTTTGAATCACTGACTCCACTATCTTCAACTGAGCTAGGATCTTTAGAATACAAACTCTTCTTCTTGAATTTACCTTTGAATTTTTTCTTGTATGTAGACTTTCCTTCTTCATTTTCATCATTACCCTTATTTAGGCATTTAGTTGTAAAATTTCCAATCTTTATATAATTAAAACATTTAAAAGGTAATTTTCCTTGATATTTACTTGTGCCCCTTTTTGGCTTGCAAATGAATAGATCTCCATTGTCATCTTCATCATCACTAGAATTATCACTTGATTCTTTAATCTTAGCCTTCTCTTTCTTTGATGTCTTAAAATTAGCTTCTCTCTTTGAGGGTTTATCTTATTCATTCTACATCTCATATGCCATAAGAATACCATGAAGCTCATCCATCTTTAGCTTGGCCAAATTTATCATCTCTTCAATTGATGAAACTTTTGCATCATATCTCAATGGTAGAGATCTCAAAATTTTTTGAACCACAGTTGATTGTTCTAAATTTCCTCCAAAATCTTGAATCTAATTAACTATTTGATCAACCCGTAAAAGATAACTTGCTATATTTTCTTCTTCTTCCATCTTCAAACTCTCAAACTATCTTCTGAAAGTCTGAAGCTTAGCTTGCTGAACCTTTCCATCACCTTTGTAAATATTCTCAAGTTTTACCCAAGTTTCATGAGAAAATTTACATTGCATAACTTTAACAAATTTTGATTCACATAAACCACATAAATAACATTTAAAGCTTCAACATTATTTTCACTTGCCTTCTTTTCTACCGAAGTGGTTACAAGTGTTTGTGGCTCTTCATATTCCTCCACCACTGCTTGCCATATGTCAAATCCAAGGGCCATCAAATAAGTCTTCATCTTTATGCTCCAAAAAACATAATTTGTCTCATCAAATAAAGGTGCCTTATTTGTATAAAATCCTTCATGTGATCCAACCATCATGCCTTTTCGATCTACCTTCAAACTGTAAAACTTTTTCAAAAGGAACATGCTCTGATACCAATTGTTAAGCATGAAATATAATGAGAGGGGGGGGGTAAATAAATATATTATATAAATTTGTACTTAATCTAATTTATTTTATTTAACCACTTAATCACACTATGCAATAAAATTGAAACAATAATTTTTACCACACAAGAGAGAGAGACACCAAATTTTTATATGGAAACCCAAAGTGGGAAAAACCATGGAGAACAATCTCAAGTATATGAATGAGCACCAACTCTAAATACAAAGTTTGCAAGCACCAACTTGTAGGTGCACCAACCCCTTTACTGAGTACCAACATAGAAACTATTTGTGAGCACTAACCCCCAGGAGCACCAACCCCTCTTGTGTATAAAACACAACTATCTCTCAATGTTTCTTACTCAATAAATGATAGAACTCTACAATATCTCCTACTATTCTCTCTTTGAAAAAAAATACAAATTATGCACTCTCTTGCATATTACAAATGGCTTTTCAAGCCTTTATTTATAGCTTTCCAAATGACCTTTGGCATTCACCCTTTGTGACCCTTCAATCCTCATGGAAAATGGTGCCAAACTTGCATGACCCTTCGTATCCTTGCATTTGAAAATTCATATGGTGACCCTTCATAAGCAAAATCATCCTTTCCTCTTTTGTCTTTATCTTGGTGACTTTTTGTATTCCTTAAAGTGTCCCTTCATGGAAAAATGCACCATACCTCTTTTATCTTCACATGGTGACTCTTGAAATTCCTCAAGATGACTCTTTATGATAAAATGCATCCCATTCCTCTTTCATATTTTACCACATGACTCTTTGACTTCTCCATGGGCCCTCTTTTAACTTATATGCAACCAAAAATATATTCATTAATATTAAATAAATATTAACACACATTAGCCAAGATATGAATATTAAAAACACCATTAAATGCAATGGGGCTTTTATCACCAATAATGTTAGATCTTTGACATCAATGACAATATTTTCAATAGAGAGAAAATGTGGAGCCAGATCATTTGAGTAGAATACGTAATGCAAAGGAACCAGAAGAATTTCAAGATGAATCACCTATGCATAACTATTTTGAGTCTCTAGGATTCCTAAAAAAATGGAAGACATAGAAAATTTCCTAGAACAAGTAATATGTCCTATGCACTATGTATAAAAGGACAAGAAACAACTAATCACATGAGATATTCCCTTAGAAATTATTAATCAAATTTTATACAAAACGGTTAAGGATGAATTAATACATATAGTAGCTTTGAAACATGAACAACCTCAACTTCTAGGAGAGGCACATCAAGGAATCACATGTGAACATTTTTTAGGATAATTCACTGTGAAAAATATTATACAAAGTAGTATATGGTGGCCTACCCTATTTCAATACGCATACTAGGATACCAATAGATAAACACTATGATATATGTTAGATAATGGGAAAACAAAATTAAAGAGATGAGATGTTATGATGACTGAGAAACCATTCTAACAATGGAGTATTGATTTTTTGGGACCAATAAACCCACCCAAAAAATAGTCATGAAATATACATAATCATTACAATAGACTATTTTACTAAATGGGCTGAAGTTATTGTAACACTAAGTTGTAATGCTAAGGATGCAACCAAGTTTCTCTATGAAAATATTATAACAATATTTGGGTGTCTAATCAATCTAGTCAATGATAAATGAACACATTTCCTTAATAATACCATAAAAAATCTCATGAAGGAGTTTATGATCTCACATCATAAAAAACAACATATCACCCATAAATAAATGGGCAAGTGGAAGCATCAAACAAAGTCTTTAGCAATATGCTCAATGATTTGGAGGATCATATTTTTGCAATCCTATGGGTGTACATGACAAAAAAAAAATGTGTGAAAGGTTTCACCCCATTTCATTTTGTCTACAGACTTGAATAAGTAATTCCCATGGAATACAATCCCTAGTCTATGCATTACAATGATCATGCAACTAGGAGATTAGGACTCTCTAAAAACAAGACTAATGGATCTAACCTAGATAAAATAAACCAAATATATAATATAATTGATAGAAGAGGTCAATAATCAAAGTGATAAATTATGTCATGATCACAACCTAGAAACCAAAGAGTTTAAACTATAACCGGTAGTGTTATTGTATGATAGTAGATTTAGATAATTTCCAAGTAAGTTACAAATTATATGGAAAGGACCCTACATGATTCATGAACTATTGAAACAAGAAAAAATTATTTTAAGGGATCTGTAGGGAACCATTCTTCCTAGGCATTTAAATGGTTACAAGCTTAATCTTTACTATCAGTAATCTCTATATGATCTCATAATAATATCAATAGTGGGTGTTGAGTAGAACTATATACTTTAGGGTATTTATTTAATGTATTTTTTGTTTTATTTTTTGTAGGTTTTTAATATAGTGGTATAGTATGATCTTTATATCATAGGTTAATAGAACCAAAATATAAAATCATAGTCATAGAGTGTGATAAAGTGAGCAATTCAACACAGAAGGAACACATCATACAAATATACAGGGAGGAACGTCACCAAATAATTATAATAAATAGTAAATTGTAAATAAATTATAAGGAAATTATATATAATAGTCATTAAAAAATATTAATGATAACACACTTGAAATTTTCATCTTTCCTAAAACAAATCAAGGGTCAAAATTGGTTGAGGAATAATAAAGGAAACTCAACCACTGAAAAGATAACATGTCACATAGATGACTCCAATTATTCAAAATAATTTATTTATCTAGTAAAGTAATAATTTAATGTTATCCAATGATAAATTACATTCACTTTCAAAGGTATAACCTCGTGTAGACAACTCAACACATTCAAAATAAGGTGTTAGGCAGAATCATACAAGAAAAGTTATATATACAAGGGAATGCACAAAATTATGTCATTACATACCTTTATGAACAATATCCATATATGTTTCAATCTTAATTCATTCTCTTGCTCATTAAGTGTTCATCAGTACCAAGTCCAGATGAAACTGGTGCTTGATAGTTATCAGACTAGACACCATGTATAAATCATAGCTTCTCATTCCACTCTCAGACACATAAAAAAGGATATGAACATTGGTATTTTCCTATGAAAAACTAGCTATCATTATACAAGCCTATTTAACTTTATAGATGTTACCAAATATAGCATATTCACCTATGTTCAAATAGAATAAGCATGGCCATAATCCCTAACACTTCAATAATGCTTACGAGAGTCTGACGTAGAGTAACTAATCAGATTTATGACCTTTGGGTGGATGAATGAAATCATGCTCATGCTTCTTATCAATTAAAATGATGATGCCGTATTATTTTCATAATATGTGACAATTTTCATCAATCCAACCACAATATCACAAGTAACAAAGTTGCATGCAAGGGGTAAATCTTTGGTCCCTTACAAGATAAAGGCACACCAATTCACTCAAATACATGGGAAATCTATAGAAGAGCATCTAAGGGGATCCCCAATGAGTTTTTCCAAGACTATTTAGTTCAAATACTTATATAATGCATTACGAAGTAGTTCTATAAAACCACTAAAAATGTAATCAAGCCACCAAAGGTGTCATCAACATCACCTACCACATGATAAGGCTCAATGGATATTTTAATTGGATAGAATTTTTTGTCTCATAGCTCATTGCAAATATAAAAAATGTCATCAATGGGACATTTCACACGTTTTAGTACCAATTCTTGATACTTATTTTCTTCACATAATAGAATTCACCTGAGAGACCAGTAAATCCTGATGTAGAATTTTGGCCTATTATAGAGTTTACCAATATAGCCTGAACCAAAATTGGTAAATAATATGTGTTATTAGGATTATTAAATTTATAGTGTTTATAAATTCTTTAGATGATTACTTCACACCCCTATATCCCCATATATTTAATGCAATACCTAGGATAACATGTTATAGTGACCAATCTCCATGATAATTTCAAATCAGAGTTTAAGAGATCTCAAAGGCACCCATCACTTCTTTGTCATCTTTCATTACTACACTTGATGTGCAAGCATAATTTCTATGGAAAAAGGCCTTGGCTGCCCAATCATTACCATGATTATGATTGATTCTTCCAAGGTTACAAAAACCATTATCATAACAACTATGAGGTATAATAACAAATAGAGATATAAGAATCACCTCAAATAGAAGTTGTCCCATTACAAATTACTATAGGGAAAATGAAGACACAATTTCATAGAGCCTCACCACTTCCAAAAAAGAAGAGGAAACATATCACCAAATCATGGTTGGATCATAATAATGTTCCAAAAATCATATCAAAATGTGATCTTATGAAGCCGGGCATAGATGAGTAGGAAGTCTTGCATCCAATGCTTATAGACATAGGCAAGGAAGTCTATGATCAATAATTAAAAAAATATTCTATAAGGCATTACACACTTTCCAAGTACAAAATAATGTATGCCAATACTTTTGGGTGGATATCACCACACCTTCACCATCCATAATAGTAGACATTATTGGGTAAGAGGTAGAGCACAAACACTGACAAGCTGAACTCTTTCAATAAGGTCTAGATATGGGATCTTTAGGAGCATAAAACACCTAACCACAACAAAAGAGCCCGTAACAACCTTTGGTGCACAATCAAAGGACCCATACTATGTCAATATTTCCACCCTAAATTAGAGATTGAATGGTATCCTTTTCTAATTCTCTCATGGTCAAATAATATCAACCACATCAAGTTCAAAATATAGCACTAAAGTAACAAGAGATAACTTGGGCCTCCAAGAGGTTAAATAAAGCACTAGTGCGACCTTCTAGACTAAAGTCTCTAGCCATAAATCACGTGGTGATGGATTCATCTCCTTCATCTTCCACTTCATAGGAATAAGTATACATCATAGCTCAGGATCATATTGAGCTTGAGTATTTGACTGACAAATTAGACATCATAAACTAGGAGCAATTTGTTGAAGAACAAGTCAAGGTAGAAAAGGAACAAAAGGTGATTGTCAAGAAAGATCACAAGGAAAAAATAAGTAAGACCAAGGAGGAGGCTAAATGTAAAGCTATTTAAGGTGAATAATAGAATAACTAGTAAGAGGAGAAGAGAAAATTTGAATAATTGGAATCACAAAATAAAAAGGTTGCAGAAGCTGCTATGAATAATAAGAATGAATGTATAAAATAACACAAGATGAACAATAAAATAAGAAATATATAGAAGAATAAGTTGTGAGGAAAGAAGTTTAAAGGGAAAATCAAGAGGAATAAGAGTAAAAAAGAAGGCTAAAATTGAGGAAGCAACTAAGGTAGAAGTAGAGAAAATAAAAGAATCCCTATGCAAGTAGGAAGAACAAGTAAAGAGGTAGCCCTAAGAGCAAGATGCAAATAATAAGGCAAAGGTAGATTCCAAATCCAAAATAGAAGAGATGATAAAACTAAGAACAAATCAAAGTGTAGCATGGAGTAAGAATTCATAGTAAAATAGGCATCAAAGTCCTTAATAAAAGGTGTCGTGTCAGAATTCTCTAAGATCTCTCAACAAGATCAAATGCACACATGAAAGTTATGGAGTAAGTGAGAATGATTACCAAAAATAAAATATAATAAAATTATATGCCTCATTAACTCTAGACAATCAATATAAAGGGATAAAGGTACATATATAGGTGGAAGAGAGAGAGAAACCCCACATTCTAGTGAATGTGGGACTAATCATTCCAAATGACCCAAATGGCCTCTAAGACCCTAAACAAGCATAATGAACCATGTAGACAAGCCCATAGTATAAAATTATACACCAAAACCCCATTAAAGTGTAGCTTAGGTGGGTTGGATCATTTGATCCCAATAACGAGGCCTAGAGGTACCCAAGTATATAGAGATGATCCTAGTATCTTATAAAATATGAAGGATGTGTGCCTATACAAAGAAGAGAAATAATGTAACTATATAATGTCACATGACAAATGATATAATATGTCCCTATATAAAAAATGATGTCTCTTCCTTTTAGAAGAAAAAACCTTGATCCGTAAAACTATTAAATTCCCACTAAAGTGGAATGCATGTAGGAATCAAGATGTATATCTCTAGAAAATGATCAAATGTCTCCCTAATGGTGATCAAATGTGCCAAAGTTTGATCAAGTATCATAAGAATAATAGTATAATATGGAAAATAAGAAGCATACAATGAAGGGGAGAGAACAAATAGAGAAAAATATAGACATAGAACATTCACTAAAAGAATTCCCATGGGAAAAGGAGAGCAAAGCTCAATACCCATCGAAACTGAAGACTGGTCTATAAATGCACTCAAATCTATAAGACAAATTTACATAGGAACATATGATTCATCAATACTCTAAATGTATATACTCTTACTAGAATCAATAAATTCCTTTGAAATACAAGGTTGTGAAGGCTATGGAAGAGCAACGATCTACATAAGAATGGATGTAGAATCTGTAATGAGATAATTGAGGTCTAGAATAATCTTATCTTATAGTGGGGGATTGACATAAGGAAGAGTAATATCTACCAAGGATATATCATCACAAAAAATAAAAATATGAGGAGTGAGTACAATAGTCTCAGAAAAGACAATAGGAAGTGGAGGAGGAAGTGTGACATAAATCATAGTAGGATCCCAAAAAAAGAATTGAAGAGTACCACAAATAGTGGATGGGCACTATGTTTGATCTACATGGTGGTTTAGATCCCATGAAATATGTAATAATAAATTACCATAGACACAATCATAAGATTTGGCCCAGTCATCATATTGACTTGGGTCAATAGGAGCAAGAATCTATCCATATAAGAATGAAATAAGTTCATGATTTATGAGTGATTTTTCCATGTACATATGCCATAAAGCATAATTATTATTCCCTAGAAGGACCACTTATGTAGACTGAACCTTACTCCTTTGGAATCTCTTAAATGGAGTCATCATGACTAAAATAAGACACCAAAGAAGTGAAAGACTACATGGTACAAACTACAATGAACCCCTAAAGCACACTCATGAATGAGACATCGGCCTTATCTGAAGATGCATCCAAGTGAGAAATTAGTAATAAAGTTATGATGGATAATACATACTCAAAATTTGGATGTTGGACATAGCCAAAAAGACATCTAAGTGTGAGACATTGGTGCATGAAGTACAATGCAGAAAGTAGTAGTGTTCATAGCACAAGTAACCCCCCTAAATTTGGCACTTTATAACTTTAGTTAATTTATAATAAAAATAGGACCAATGTAATGTGAATGAAAAATAAAGTACTTTTACAAAAAATAGCAATCAAATCTGAGTTATCAAGTAAAAGTTATGGCAAATAACATTTCTTGTCATTAATGGCCTATTTTAATAAATTTGCAGAAAAAGTTTAAAAAAATCAACCAATTAAAGGATAATATAGCCTTTAAGATACTCATTAGAATCAACATGGAATTATAGACCTTGTTAAGTTAAAAAAAAAAGTCAAAAAACATGCCCTTATATACCCTTATAAGCTCTACTATGACAAATAGCTTTACTTTAAGAGGTAAATACACAACTGATTAAAAAAAGACCTAATAAAGCTATTTCAATTTAAATTAGAATAGTATTTAATTATTTTAGGCTTATTTAATTAAAAAAATATCTATTAGGGTAATGAATTTTAGGTTTTGACTTAGCAATTAAGGAGGAAAAAAACACCACCATTATGCAAACAAGCTTAGGCACCACCATGGGAGGTTGTTGATCTAAAATAATAGATGTACACCTCCATTAGATTATTCTAAGATCTAAAAATAGAGGGGTATATGAGTTGGATGAGATGGACGAGTAGCCACACAACCACACTCTTCAAAAATCTATATATATCCAACAAATAGGTAAGAAGGGAGTGTTTTAAGATGCCACAACAGGATAAAACAACTTTGGTTTGTTGAAAGGTGCCTTAATACTGATCAACACATAGAAATGGTTCTTCTATTTTATAATAATAACACCCTAGTAGAAAAAATTCTCTAGATCTACTCAATACACCAAAACAAAACACTAAAAAAACACTATGACTAGAGGAGGTTCGAACTAGAATACCACAATTAGATGAAAAGATGATTTAGGAGAATGACATGAGAGGAGGAGGCCTACCTTTGATGACAAATGAAAATATCATAATTCCTTAGGTTAAAGGTATGGCATTTTAAGATGCCATAACAAGGAAAAACACATCTATGTTTATCAAAATGCCTCTTTTGAGGATTGGTTGTTTATTTGTAGTAATAGCTTATCAATTTGGCCATTTCATCTAGATCTTGGATTCATAGGTGAATACTTTGGGTTTGATCTACCCACCAGCATGTTATTAATCATTTATAATGCTTAGATAAGCTCAAATAGATCTACAACACCAGTCGTTCCTCACTATTTAATCCTAGACTATGTAACCCACCAACTAGGTCAAAGAAATGAGAAACCAACATTCCCTTCCTCACATGTAGCCATATGCAAGGAAAATTATACCAAAGATAAAAACTTTCTACAATTGGAATAAATAAAACTATCAATTTGAAAATAATAAACTCACCAAGAATTTGATAAAATGTTAATGATCATTGAGTGAGGATCTGATACCATGTTGTACTTCTCCAAGACCTCTCAACAAGATTGAATGCACACACAAAATATATGGAGTAGGTGAGAGAGATTACCAAAAATCAAAGACTATAAAATGATATTCCTCATTAACTATGAATAATCAATACAAAGGTAGAGAGGTACGTATATTGTGGGAAAGAGTAAAACCCCACATTTCAATGAATTTGGGACTAATCTTACCAAATGTCCCAAATGGCCTCTAAAACCCTATGCAAGCATAATAAATCATTTAGACAAAACTTGTAGGATAAAATTATATGCTAACATATGATACCTAAATCCTAACATCCATCTTCTACATCATAAGGCTTGGGGTCCACTCAAGGGATTGCACAAGAGGATGCATCTTAATAAAATCAATAATTCTCTAGCCAATAGTTATGGGATGTACTTGAAACCTCCACTTGTAACAAATGTTTCTTTGCCAATGGCATAAATCAAGAAGGCTTATATCATAGCTATGACTTCGATTTTGGCTCTGGACATAATAGTGAAAGAAACATCTCCTGATGTTTCTCAACTTCCTCTATATAATCAAATTGAAAGAGTGGTTGTCTTTCAATAACCTATCACTCATAAGGCTTCAGCTTTAAAGAAAAAGGTATCGCAACTCAGAGAGGAAAAAAAAGACCTACACCTTTGGCTCATCAAAGTGCATCAAATCATTGATAACACTTGTCCTATGTTGGTCACTCAAGTCTTGTGTGATCAAGTGATATCTGAAGATAAGAAGTTATATGCTCTTGTTTCATAGCTAACAAAATATTGGCTTACTACATAGAAGTTAAAACAACTTTGCATGTAGGATCAGAAAATTAAGGCAAAGACAAAGGAAACTTTTGATTTTTTAGAAGAATATGAACTAGCATACATATCTTAGATAAATTTATGTAAAAGACATCGATAGATATCATTATCAAGGCACCTATATCTTATTAAATTGTGAGTGCCTTGAGAATGATATATATATCAGCACATTTTACATAAGTTTATCTAATATACGTATGCTAATAGCACTTATCACTATGTAAAGTAAAGATAAATATTTATTGTTCATAAAAAACACTTATATAAATATTTAATAAAAATTTAAAATGGGAAATGGAGAACAACACGGTATTTATTTATTATGATTTACGTGGTAAAATTTATGTATTACCTTATCTGTATATTATTTATTTATTTATCATGATGTGGTAATATTTTATGATAATTTATTTTTAAAATTTTATTGTTACAATTATTTATAAATATGTTGTAGTAAAATCTATATATTACCTATAAATTAATTATGATTACTTATTATAAATATGAAGTGATAAAATATATATATTACCTATAAATTATTGTTATTATTATTTATAAATATGTTGCGGTAAAATCTATATATTACCCATAAATTAATCATGAATATAATATATGGATTTTATCACATCATATTTATAAATAATCATAACAATGAAATTGTAAAAATAAATTACCATACAAAAAACACCACATCATAACAAATATATATATATATATATATATATATATATATATATATATATATTTGTTATGATGTGTTTTTTATATGGTAATTTATTTTTACAATTTCATTGTTAGATTATTTATAAATATGATGTGATAAAATCCATATATTACCTATAAATTAGTTATGATTATCTATATATTACCATGTGGTGATATTTTGTATTCTAATTTATTTTTAAAATTTTATTATTATGATTATTTATAAATATATTACATTAAAATTTATATATTACTTATAAATTAATTATGATTATCTTTATATTATATATTTATTTATTATGTTATGGTAATATTTTTTATGATTATTTATTTTTATAATTCATTGTTATGATATGATTATTTATAAATATGACGTGGTAAAATCCATATATATTACCTAAAAATTAATTATTTTTACAATTTCATTATTATAATTATTTATAAATGATGAGTTGAGAATAAATGAATAATGATGGCATAGGAGTGGGGGAGAAAGAAAAAGCTAGAAGCCCTAACTTTTGTAGTAGGGCTCGATCGCCATCACCTAAAAGCTGGTTAATGGATTTTGGAAGAGGATATTTGCAGAACAAAAAATGGATTAGGCTTACAATAGAACCTGGAGTAAAGGAGGTAGAATCATAAAATAAAAGAGAGACTTGGGAGACTCCAGAAGGTCTAGAAAAGGGTTTGGGTTTTGAACAATTTAAAAACTTGTGTAGTGGGTCAAACCTAAAATTATCAAGTTTCAGAGCTAAAGATCTTAAGGAGGAAAATGTGCCTTCAGTTGGAAGATTCTCTTGATATGGATTCACAAGCCCAAGAAGGTTCGAAGATTGGTAAAGACAAGGAGTTCATTTTGAATCCATGGATCATATGCAAGATGTCTCTCACATGGAGGAAAGGGTTCTTATGGGCAAATTCCTTAAGAAGTGGCCAACCATTGGTAAAGTTGAAACTTGGGTGGAAGATAATTGGGGTAGAGAGATTAAAATTGAATTTCTACCAAAGGGTTTTTTCATCACCATTTTCCCTAATAGATAACTTAAAGATCATTTTTTTAATAAACCCTTTTAGGACTTGCATGGAGTTGGTCTTTGGCTCCATCTTTATAAGCCCAATTTTGATGCACTTTTAGAACAACTAGATAGTTATCATATTTTGGTTAGATTTTATGGTATCCCTATGGAATATTGGAGCTTAGAATGCCTATAAACCCTAGGAAATATAATTGGCTCTTTTTTGGAATTAGATCTAAACATTAAGGAAGGTTATTTGGCTTCATATGCAAGGATTAGGGTTTTGATTGATCTGAAGGATGCTTTCCCAAAAAATATTCTTATTAAATCCCAATGGAAGTTATAGAATCAACCTATTAATCTCAAAAATATCCCATTTCATTGTTTTAAATGTAGGGATACTGGGCATACCTATAAATTTTATTGGAAAATGGAGTAGTTGCTAGGATTTTCAAGGAAAAGACTCACAAGATTTGGAAACTAGTTACTACATCTTCTATGGCTTTCCATAATTATAGTGTTAGGAATTTTTGGTCTACCCAAGTAAGGAATCTAGTGGAAGACAAAATGAAAAATCAAATAGTAGAGGAGCATGTTGACATAGTTTTTACTCCATCTTTGAGGACACAAGATAGTGTCATTCCAAATTTTTATAATAAATCTCATGAAAATCATAATCTCTCTAAAAATCATGGTGTTAAAATTTTAGAAATAGAGGCCTTGATGGATAAGTTAGGTAAGCTTGATGAACTTTCCTCTAATACAATGATTAAAGGTTGTGATTTTATTTTAGAGTAGTCTCAAACTATCAAAAATATCATCCAGTGCTTTGAACATAGATTGGTAAAAAATAATGTCAACTCAAAAGATAATCAAAATTTAAGAGAAGATAACCATATGATTGAGGCCTTGAACAGTGATTTAGAGGTTAAGGAATATTATTTGGAACAAGAGATGAATTCCAAATAATGTTTGTCTATTTCTCAAATTCAAAGTGCAATTCAAAAAATAAACTGTGGAAAACCTAAAAGAAGAGGGAGGAAAAATATTAGGAGCATATTGTAGGGGAAGTCTCTTTTGATAAACAAGGCACTTTATCTAAATTTTTTAGACATGAGTGTTAAGCACAGGATATACTGAGAGGGGGGGGTGAATCACTATATCATAAATCTTATAAACTTTCCCTTAATCAAATTCCACTTAACCAAACATTTAAGATATGTAATAAAACTGAAACAATAAACACCACACAAGATAGAGAGAGACACTAGATTTAACATGGAAACCCAATGTGGGAAAAGCCACAGAGAACAATCTTTAGTATATGAATTAGCACCAACTCAAATTACAATATTATTAAGCACCAACTCGTAGGAGTGCCAACCCCTTTTTTGAGCACCAACACAACAACTATTCGTGAGCACCAACCCATAGGAGTACCAACCCCTTTGTTGAGCACCAACCCACAAGAGCACCAACCCCTTTGTTGAGCACCAATACAACAACAATTCGTGAGCACCAACACAACAAAAATTCATGAGTACCAACCCACAAGAGCACCAACCCCTTTTGTGTATACCACACAACTATCTCTCAATGTTGTTATCTCAACAAATGATAGTTCATTACAATATCTCTTTCCTCTCTCACCTTTGCTCTTCTAAGCTAGATATAACAAATACAAATCATTATCTTTTTTCATTTGCTCTTCTTAGCTAAATATAAAAAATACAAATCATATTCTCTCTTCCACACATTAAAAATGGCTTCTCAAGCCTTTATTTATAGCTTTCCAAATGACCTTTAGCCTTCCCCCTTTGTGACCCTTCAATCCTCATGGAAAATGGTGCTAAACTTGCATGACCCTTCATATCCTTGCATTTGAAAATTCATATGGTGACCCTTCGTAAGCAAAAATGTCCTTTCCTCTTTTGTCCTTATCTTGGTGACTTTTTGTATTCCTCAAAGTGTCCCTTCATGAGAAATTATGCCCTTCCTCTTTTATCTTCACTTGGTGACTCTGGGAATTCCCCAAGATGACTCTTCATGGGAAAATGCATCCCATTCTTCTTTTGTCTTTAACCTATGACTCTTTGACTTCTCCATGGGCCCTTCTTTTGTCTTATATACAACCAAAAATATATTCATTAATATTAAATAAATATCAACACATATTAGCCAAGATATAACTATTACAAACATCATTAAATGTAATGGGGCCTTTATCACCAATAATGATAGACCTTTGACATCAATGACAATATTTTCAACAATCTCCCCCTTTGTCATTGATGCAACCTCAATCCTAAAACTACCACATCTTAAATCCTACACATACTGTCATCTAAAAAACCTACAGTAACTCCCCCTTACTGTAGTAATCTATACTTGTTCCCTGTACCTATTTTTGCATCTATACCTATACCTATTATTCTCCCCCTTTGACATCAATGGCAAAGGGCCTACCTGGAGATAATACATAGTTCCCCCTCAACTGATGCTAAACATTAATGGCAGGAAGTAATAGAAATTACTCCCAACTTCTCTCACATATCTTTAAATGTGTCCTTTGATCTTGCCTTTGAGAAGATATCTGATAATACATATAAATCATTGCCTATCCTTTGAGCATCTGCAATCAACTCATTTGAATCTTTTCTTCTAATCTCACAACCTTTTGCATAAAACTTTTCTAGCTATCCTAGCAGTGGTTCTATCTCCAAATTTCACTGTGCCACCATTGATATTCTTTAGAGTTATGAACTTACTCTTATCTCCTATCATATGCCTTGAACATCCACTATCAACAAACCATGGCTGATCTTCATTGAATGTAAAGCTATCAAAATCATCATAGAATCTTTAGGTTGTTTCTTCTACAATGAACATGTCTAAACCTTTGTCTTAATGAATGGATCCTTAAAACTCTAGTCCCTCTTGACTGACTTGAACATGCTTCTGCAGTACCAAGCTATGTGTTTGAAGTTGTTACATTTGTAACTTATTATGGCCTCTTCATCAAAGATTGATAGAGGAGCAAAAGAGTTGTAGCTTCTACTTGACTCTACATGACTTTCCTTCTCCTTATTTCTAAAGTTGTTAGCTCTTTTTCAACATTCCATTTGAAACACTTAAAAACTTTTAAACACTGCATATGCAAGAAACATTCTAATAACTTCTAACCTTAACACTGATGCAAATTTTTTTTCAAAATCTATTCCCTCAAATGATATATAAATTAATCTGCCAACTCACCATCTTGTCATGAAACATAGCCAAGACTCAATAGCATTCACCATGCTTAAATTTTTCTTAAAAGTGTCTCCTTGAAGCCTAGAAGAGACACCGCACATAAAAGGGTCATAGAAATAAATCTCAGGATATTCCCACATCTCTTATATTTCTTCCTTGATCTTCATGTGTTTTTCTCTTAGAATCTGTTTAAGCATGTCTAACTTATTTGACTTACTAACCTCATCATTTATGATGTTTTTCATCTTCTCAACTCTTGCAACTATGTTATCTTGACAAGGCTCATACTCAAATGTAACAAGATATTTTTCACAGTCCTTCCTATTTGATTCTTTATCTACTATAGCAAGTAATTTATTCTCACTCTTAAACTCAACCTGATCAACCTTTACTATTTTAGGTCTCCAAACCTGAATTTGGCTCTTCTCATATTTTCTAGGGGCTCTATATCCATTGACATACCTTGAATATCTCTTTACTTTATTTGGACATAATTTAGCAATATGGCCAACCTTATGATAATAAAAGCAAACAACATTTCTCATACCTTCTTAAATGTGACTGAGATCTCCCTTTGACTGATTACTTCTCCTCATACAATCTCTTGCCCTATGACCAACATGATGAAAAATAAAACAATGGCCATGAAAATAATTTGAAAACTTGAAAGCATTGGGCTTCCTGATTGGCTTCTTTAATTTCCCTTTAAAACTTGCGTCCTTCTTACCTTGGACTAATATTTCATGATCTTTCTCAACCTTGATTATGATCTTCTCATGATTATCCTTTAAAGAACCTAACTCAACCTTAAATTGATTACACTCTTCTTCTCTTGATTTTGAGCTTGAATTTACAACCTCTAGTTGATTCTTAAGATTTTGAATAAATATTTTATTTTATTTTAATTCTATATCCAACCTAGAATCCAAGATACACACCTATTCCTTAAGAGCCTTAACCACAGATTTCAACTCTTGATTCTCCTTCTTTAGCTACTTGGCCATCTTGTACTTTTTTAATCTACCTTCAAGCTGTAAAAATTTTTAAAAAAGAACCTGCTCTGATACCAATTGTTAAGCATGGGATATACTGAGAGGGGGGTGAATCAATATATCATAAATCTTATAAAATTTCCCTTAATTAAATTCCACTTAACTAAACATTTAAGATATGCAATAAAACTGAAACAATAAACACCACACAAGATAGACATAGACACTAGATTTAATGTGGAAACTCAATGTGGGAAAACCCATAGAGAACAATCTCAAGTATATGATTGAGTACCAACTAAAACTACAATATTCATAAGCACCAACTTGTAGGAGCATGAACCCATTTTTTTATCACCAACATAGCAACTATTCGTGAGCACCAACCCACAGGAGCACTAACCCCTTTGTTGAGCACCAACACAGAAACAATTTGTGAGCACTAACCCACAGGAGCACTAACCCCTTTGTTGAGCACCAACATAGCAACAATTCATGAGCACCAACCCATAGGAGCACCAACCCCTTTGTGTATTCCACACAACTATCTCTCAATGTTAATATCTCAACAAATGATAGTTCATTACAATATCTCTTTCCTCTCTCACCTTTGCTCTTCTAAGCTAGATATAACAAATACAAATCATTCTTTTTTCTCCTTTGCTCTTCTTATCTAGATATAAAAAGCACAAATCATACTCTCTCTTCCACACATTAAAAATGGCTTCTCAAGCCTTTATTTATAGCTTTCCAAATGACCTTTGGCCTTCCCCCTTTGTGACCATTCAATCCTCATGGAAAATGGTGCCAAACTTAAAGGACGCTTCATATCCTTGCATTTGAAAAGTCATATGGTGACCCTTCATAAGCAAAAATGTCTTTTCCTCTTTGTCCTTATCTTGGTGACTTTTCATATTCCTCAAAGTGTCCCTTCATGATAAGTTATGCCCTTCCTCTTTTGTCTTCACTTGGTGACTCTTGGAAGTCCCCAAATGACTCTTCATGGGAAAATGCATCCCATTCTTCTTTTATTTTTACCCTGTGACTCTTTGACTTCTCCATGGGCCCTTATTTTGTATTATATACAACCAAAAATATATTATTTAATATTAAATAAATATTAACACACATTAGCCAAGATATAACTATTACAAACATCATTAAATGCAATGGGGCCCTTATCAAAAATAATGCTAGACATTTGACATTAATGACAATATTTCCAACACTGAGAAGTAGAAGGTGGAAGTCCTCCCTCAGGAGTCATGAATATCATCTCTTGGAATGTTAGGGGTCTCAATTACCTTAACAAGATACATTTAGTGAAATGTTTGCTCTCAATTGAATGTTCTGATGTTTTATTGATTCAAGAAACCAAGTTAAATTTAGAGGATGCTTTAAATTTGATGCGAGTCAGTTGGAAAAGTTGGAATAGTTCCTTTTTAGAAGTTTTTGGGGCCTCAAGAGGCTTTGAAATTATTTAGGTTCCATACAAAGTTTAAGTGGATATTACTGAAATAGGAAACCACTGGCAATTCTAAAAAATCACTTGTTTTAGGACCAATTTGAGTTTTTTTCTCTATAATGTTTATGCACCTAGTGATGAAAATATTAAATATCTTCTCTATATGGATCTTAATAATATTTTTTCACATTTTAAGAATTATAAAATTATAATGAGAAGGGATTTCAATGCCATTTTATCTCCTTTAGATAAACAAGGTGGCAAAAGTTCAAGAACTCCAAGTAATCTTTATTTTTCATAGTTCATTTCAAACACTGAATTCTTAGATATTCCTCCCAAGCATGGGATGTTCAATTGGAGTAATAAAATATGTGGTGAGCATAATATATTAGATCAACTTGATAGATTTTTAGTTTTAAATAATTAGATGTCTCAAAGCTGGACTTCTAAAAATTTCCCTCTATCCTTTGTTGGCTCTTATCATTTGCCTATTGCTTTGAGTGTCAATATTTATCATACACCCTTGTATTGTCCATTAAAGTTTGAGAAAATGTGGCTCAGGGATCATTCTCTCCCATGATTCATGGGGTTTTGGTGGAAGAATTGTCACATTTAATCTCATTCTCCCATGTTTAGAATGGTGAAAAAGTTACAATATATTGAGGGTTGTCTTGGGCAGTGGAACATTGATTATTTTAAAAATATCTTCCAATAAAAAATTAGAGTCGAAGATAAATTGTAAAATCTCAATCAAACTATTTACCAAGTTATAATGGATCAAATCTCATATGGTAAATAAAAATCTTTACTTTTAGAATATGAATAATTTCTCTAGAGAGGAAGTTTTTTGGAAACAAAAATCTAGAACAGACTGGCTAAAAGAGTGAGATAGAAACCCAACTTTCTTCCACAATTTAATTAAGATCATGCATAATTTATCTTCCATCTCTCAAATTTGATCATATATCGGTAAATTATTGGTAACTCAACTGAAAATTAGGAATGAGGCTGTCAATTTCTTTAATGATCTTCTTAATAGTGATACATTCTTAGATCTTAAAGCTCATAATCATAATCTAAATTTCATCCCTCAATTAGTATCCCCTATACAAAATGTGAGATTAATGGCTCCCTTTACTTTTGAGGAAATTTTAACTATGGCCTTTGATATGGAAAAGGACAATGCGTCTGGACCAGATGATTTTCCAATGGACTTATTTTAGACTTTTTAGGATTTGGTGGGAGATGATGTGCTTCAAATGGTGGAAGAATAAAGAAGGAATAATAAAAATTTTATAGATCTCAATGTCACTTTTATCTCACTCATTCCAAAGAGGGATAGAAAAGAAATTTTTAAAGCTTTTAGGCCTATATATTTGTGTTACATTGTCTATAAAATCATCTCCAAAGCACTGGCAACAAGGCTTGGGTAGATACTTGATTTTTTGATTTTAGATGAGTAGGCTAGGTTTATTCCCAAAATAAATACTCAAGGAGTTATCATTGCCCATGAAATAATCCATTCCCTATCTATCACTCGTTGAAAGGGTATGATGTTCAAACTTGATATTAGTTAAGCATGTGACAAGGTTAATTGGTCCTTCTTGTCAAAAAATTTGGAAAATTTTGGTTTGACAAAACATGGTGTGATTGGGTTTTTATCTACATCTCTATCCCCAAATACTCTATCCTAGTTAATATAAGTCTAAAAAAATTCTTTGAAACTTACAGGGGCATCAGACAAGGCAATCCCCTTTCTCCCTTTCTATTTATTCTGTTGGTAGAAGCTTTGGGAAGGGTGGTTAAATTTGCCAAGGAAACTTCATTGCTCCATGACATCCAAGTCACTGAAGGTATTGAAAATTTTACCCACCAACAATTTACAGATGATACCTTCCTCTTTGGGTAAGCTTCAGTGGGTGAAGCAAAAATATTCAAAGCTATTTTGAATAGATATGAGGCAATGTCCAAACAAATGGTGAACATTAGGTAGTTTAAAATTTTCTTCATAAACTATTTAGAAAAAGAGCATCAGGTTCTTTCTTTAATTTTGGACTTTAACATTAGCAAGTTACCTTATAAATATCTAGGGGTTCCTCTCTTTTTTGGGATGACAAAAATAATTCATTGGGATGGTTTGGTTAACTCTTTTAAATCCTAGCTGACCTCTTGACAAGGATGTCGGTTGACTCTGGTTAGATGAATCACTCTCATTCAATTGATCTTGAGTTCCCTTCTAGTTTACTATCTTTCAATGCTTCAACCCCATATCCATATTGTCAAACAACTCAATAATATCATGAAATTTTTTTGTGGCAAGGAGCTCAGAATGAAAAGAAAATTCCACTTTTGAAATGGGAAAGGGTCTGCAAAATCAATAAAATGGGGGGAGCTAGAGTCAAGAATTTTATCCTTTAAAATAAAGATCTTGTGGCCAAATTGGTTTGGGGAATGATTTCCAAACCCAATTCCCTGTGGTCTAAGTTGTTAAAAAGTAAATATCTAATTTTAGACAACCCTTAGAGTATGATTTATGTTATTAACCCCCTCAAAGGGTAACACTTTTGGAGTTTTTTGTTGAATTGTAGGTCTATAATTGTGGATCATGTCTCTTGGATAATCAAAAATGGAAAGATAGCCAAATTTTGTGAGGACTCCTGGAATGGTCACAAGCCAATTGTTGAGCTTCCTCATATGGCTAAATCTAGGTGTATTTTATCAACAACATGGGGAACCCTAGTTGTCAATTGTGTAGAATTGTAGCAGACTAATGGTTTATCTTTCTAGGGGGTGGAAAATCATGGATGATTTGGACATCCCACTAGATAAATGCTCAAGATTGGTTAAATGCCTAAATAAAAGGAAAATCTTTCTAAATGATGAGGAAACTCTACATTGGATTGGTGCCAAATTTAGGGTTTATATAGTCAACCTTGGTTACCAGATGGTAAATGCTACGAATGATATGATGTCCTAGGTAATATTTCTCTGTTGGGACAAAATTGGGATTTAGAAATCTAGTGCTTTTGTATGTCTTGTTATTCAAAATCATATTTTAACTCAAGATAATCTAAATAAAACTGGTTTTGATTGTCTGTCTTAGTGTTATTTTTGTAAAAATAATGAAGAAATGGAAAATCATCTCTTATATGACTGTCCCTTTGCAACTTGGTATTAGGCTTGGTTATACTATAAGTTGGAATGGTCTTAGACCTGGCCACCTTCACTGAATGTTGTGTTTTCATCTTGGCTAATAAATTATTGTAAAAACTCTCTTTTTGTCCTTTGGCATGTCAACCATGCCATCCTTATTTGGAATATTTAGAAGGAAAGAAACCAATGTATTTTTTAAGGCAAATAAAAGTCCCTTGCTACGATACTAAAAGAACTTGAGGTGTCAATTTTGGAAGTAATTTCATCTTAGGTAAAAAAGAGACATGATTTTCTTTCAAGATAGGACATGAGAATGAGCATGAAATGGAAACTTATTTCCCTTCCACTCATAAATGGATCAATAGTAATTTATAACAAAAATTAATAAACAATAAGAAATTTTGGACTCCTCCACCAGTAGGGTGGTTCAAGTTGAATTTTGATGGTGCCTCCAAAAGAAATCTAGGTGTGTTGGGGGCTAGTTCTATATTCAAGATTACAATAGACCTTGATCAGGGCAATGTTCATTAAAATTGGAGATGGCAGTAATAATAAAAAGAAGCATGGGCTCTAGTTACTAGGATTGAGCTTATAATCCAATTAAATATTAATAAACTTATCATTGAAGGGGACTCCTAGCTTATTATTTCTTTTTTTTTAAAAAAACTACCAAATCTTGAAAACTGGAAAATATCTTATCTAGTGCTTGGGATAGACTGATTCATTTTGCCCACCTAGAGTCTAAGCATTGATACCGTGAAGTGAATGTTTTTATTAATTTTTTGGCCAATTATGGCATTGACCAACCTTAAACATGCAAAATGGATAATTTACATAAAACTTGGGATGATTTTCCATCCCTAACCTTCATTAACTTGGACTTTTAATCTATATTTCCTTTTTAATTTGGTTTTTTTTTATAAAATTTAAAAAAGGGGAATTTTAGGCTTTTTAGAAACCTTTATTTTATATCTAGTTATTTGCTATATTTGTCTACAATTTTTATGGATGGGCTAGCATTTTTTTCTAAACCTTTTACATTAATCATTGTTAATGAGTATCTCCATGGCATAGCTCCCACCATAATTTCAAAGACTAACAACTCATTGGCTCACTTGATGGTGATTCCATGGCATGTGTGTCTCATGATGGTTTTATGATGGTACCTATTCGCATTAAATGGATTTGATTTGGCATGATATCCTTGTGTTGAATGGTGTTTTGTATTCTTCTAGATTTTCACTTGAGATACAGATTGTTTTTTCCTAGTTCTTTTGAAATATCATCATGGATCATGGGTTTGCACTCACTTTGGATACTCCTATAGTCTATGGTGGAAGATTTGTTTGGGAGATGGATTTTGAGGGTGGTTTATGTCATGCAAGAATTAAGAATATTTTTTGGGTATCAACTAAGGAACTAATCCAAGTAATTTTATTCTTTTTGGGAAATGAATACCTAGAATAGGGCATACCTAGACACATCAACTCAAAATTGGTAGCTATGTTTGCTTCAAAACTTATGGCTCTACTTTTTGATGTTGAATTGGTTATAAATTTGGTTTCATTTTTCATAAAACTAGAGCATCATTGTAGCCTTCTCGAGAACATTGAAAAATGTGATTTGGTTCCTCTACCCAAACTACCTTTCATTGGATCAGATGAAATTGGTTTGGTCCCTTTTAGCTTTCCATGCATTGGAGACCTCTTTCTTGCTAATGGTAAGTTTTTTTATAGAACTCGAACAAAAGGTTTATTTTTTGGATTTTTTGAAGAGGCATTTGTTGTCTTTGTCACCCATGACACACATAAAAATCCCAATCTTGGAAATCACTCAATGGAAGGAGAGAAGACATAATAGAGAAACGGTGGATGTAGTCAAATTTTTGATAAAAATGGTGGATCATGATAAGATTGTAGATCCCTACTGGCTCACATCAAAGGCAATGCAAGACAGGCTGGATAACAATTTAAAAACAACATCCATGGGTGGATGCAAAGTAATTTTTTAGGATCTCAAGTGCTCAGTGAATGGTGAGGCCTATGCCATGGCATCCAAAGGAAAGTAAATTATCTTCATTGATGACCCAAATGACATGGTGTCACCTTGAGTATGCATATGGCATTTTCAATTATTTTTTATTTTTTGTCATCCATTTTTTTCTAGATGGCTTTGGGGCCTCATTGAGGTTTTGAACCCTTTTTTTGTTGGTAGCTATCTTTATTGTGTTTTTATAGCTTTTATTTTTGGCTCACCACTCAGTTTGGCATTGCCAGTTAGTGGTTTCAGCTCTATTTTTGCAAGTTGGTTAGTTATTTTATATCAACTTTATATGGTTGGAGGCCAATTTAAACCTTGAACCTATCTAAAGAAATTATTTATTAATATGATGTGGTAAAATTTATATATTACATATAAATTAATTATGATTATGATTATATATATATATATATATATATATATTATGATGTGGTAAAATCTATATTATATCTTTAAATTATTTACGAATGATAATTTATTTTTACAATTTCATTGTTATGATTATTTATAAATATGATGTGGTAAAATCTATATTATATCTTTAAATTATTTACAAATAATAATTTATTTTTACAATTTCATTGTTATGATTATTTATAAATATGATGTGGTAAGAAATATATATTATGTAACATCCCCATTGGGATTTACTAGAATAACGTAGTTTTTTTTTTAAATTAATTTCCACTTATTCTTTCATTAGATTTCAACATGAGAATCTAATTAGTTACCCTAGTATAACACACTAAGTATGTTAACCATAAAATAAACATGTAAAATCTATTAGTTACCGATCACTAGCATCATATGAAACAAAACACAAATGCATATTAAAAGTAATTACATATTTCCAGCGATAGATGGTAAAATAATACAATCACTATAATCAATTTGCAATGAGTAAATAGTTACATTTCCATAAGAAATAATATTTTAATAGCAAATACAATACAAGATACAAGGCTCCATAGAGCATGAGTTCCTTGAACTCTAGTATCATTGGTAATCTCAAGTGTAGTCTCAAAATAATTATTGTTATGGGGAGGGAGAGCATCATCCAAACACTTTTCCACAACAAAAACAAACCATCAATCCCTCACACAATCCCCAAATTAAGGAATGGTTGTCCCTTCATGGATGGGTAGATAATGATGGTGTGAGAATCCAAAGAGACAAGCTAGTACTTAAGTGTTGTAAGATTTTTAATACATGGTGTGTACCATAAATAAATACATTCTAACATGATATCACACAAACATGTAAATCATAATATTTTAGTGAATTTTGGATTATATTTTGAGAAAAGAAGAAGAAAAAACTAGATATGGATATGGTTGAAAAACTTGATTGATTGTGTGCACATTGAATTAGATGATTATCAAGAGATCCTCTTTGGCTTGGGAGGAATGATCTACAAATAAGATAACATTAAATTAAATGGATAGTTATATAGATAGATAGGTGGATTGCCTAGTGCTAGCTAGATCTTGGAAGCAAGAGCTGCCTTGAGGTCTATAAATCCACACATTTTAAATAATTAAGTTTATAAAATAGAAGATGACATACTTGCATCAATAATCAAAAGGTACTGAAATTAAATACAAGAAATTCTAGATAAATAAATAGACTGAAATGACTAATACAGCAATAAGTGGGCAATACTAATGTTTTATAGGTTAGGTGTGGTTTAGAAAAATAGGTTAGAAGTATATGAATAGTCAAACAAAAATAAAGTTAGATTTAGTTAAGAGTAGGTAGATGAAAATAGATTGTTGTTATTTTCTACCATAGTGACCATTGATGGTTAAGGTGATCATTGATGGTCGAGGTGACCATTGGTGATTGGACAAACCATTAGTGATAAAGGTAACCATCAATGGTTACTATGTGTTGGGTTTGGGTGGTAAAAAGTTTATATTGATGGGGTCACAAAAGGCAATTCTATGAGATTGGTTTATGTTAGGCTAATTATGAAATGGAAACAAAGTAATTGATAGACTATAAATAAATATTTAGCTTGGCAGAGGTTGGTCAGATGAATGGTTGAGATAGTTGGCTTGTTGATAGAGTCTGACATGATTTAGATAGAGTAATGGTACTTAGTTGTTGATCAAGGGGTATCACCAAGTCGACTCTCTGTCATCATGGCTTGGATTGCTAGATTACTAGAAGAACACCTACAAAAGAAGTTATGGACACAAAGGATCTTGATAGTTTTGGATGCATCTTCATCTCCTACTCCTCTCTTTTTATAGGCAGAGAAAGAGAGGTGAAACAAGATATAACAAGGGGTCTGACTTGTTATCTAATTTTAGCTTTGACATGCAAGGGCTTACACATAAATTAGATATTCTAATTACAGAAAATCAAGTTGGGGTTGAAGGGTTAGTTAAGTTGGTTTAGATGATGAAACCTAACCATCAATAGTCAGGGTGACCATCGATGGTTAGGGTGACCATCGATGATTGAGGGTCAAAGAAAAATTGGGTTAAAAGGTTTGTTTAACTAGTAGTTCAAACTAACTATCATTATGTCTAGTTTGGGTTTGAATGGTCTAGGTTAGGCCTAAGGGATCCTAAGGTGGTCCAAGGGATGTAAAACATTCAAAACCATCGTGTAGGATTTTTTATGTCTACATTTTTCCCCTTTTTGTTATGTAGTTTGTATCAACAAGCTGCAAAATAAAAATGGATTACAGGTCAAAGGTTTGGTTGCCCCAAGCATGGGAGGAGGTGTTTTCCCTCAAATTGGGAGTCGATGAGGTAAAATAGAATCGAGTACATGTTTGATAAGTGGGTAATGGATGATAAAATGGGTGAATGATATATTGGGCACTAAAGCACAAATATGCACATAAAGTGCAACAAAAGTGTGATAGTCAAGATCACATATTGACAAGGTTTCCATAGTTGGTAAAAAAATGTAAGGTTGGTGCTAGAAGGAAAAGTGACAAGTGGATAACATGACCACATTTTGGTGTGATGGCTAGGTACAGTAATAAATTCAAGTCTCCTAGGTAAGGTTTATGTTTTCATGAGTATCCAAGGTATTAAGTGTTCCTAAGGAAAAACAAAAAATGGGTCAAGTGAAGTCACATGTATCTGAAGTAGGAAGTGTTCTTAAGAAGACACCAATAGGTCAAGTGAGTGCAAGGTAGTGCAAGTTTAAAAATAGGTCAACATGGTAATATTTGTCATTACAATCAAAGGAACTAAGAAAAATTCATCGCAAAACATGTGATATTGTGAGCCAAAATGGACTAATGGTGAAGTGATGAAATGGTTTTCAAGGTGGGTGGAGAAGGTAGTCTCCATGGGTGGGTGCTTGATGTGGTCCTATTTTAAAAAGGTTTAGAAAGGCAAAGGTAAATTACCAAGATCCTAACTATCAAAGGTTATGGGTGTAAGGGTTGACCATTGGTGGTCAAGGGACAAACCATAAATTTTTGATGGTCAAAAGTGAACTTGTGTGTTTTACTTGCTCATTTGTTACTATTGAATTTTGTTAATGAAAGCTTGTACTTATGACATATCAAGTGAATTTGATAATGAGGACTAATTAGTGGGTGAGGGTGATTAGTTAAGGATTGAGTGAACTGAGCTAGGATGCAGTGTGGATGTGGATGAGGTCGAGCAGTGGGTCACAGGGTTCCTCCTTGATGATAGTTGAGGAATGAGGTAGGGGTTGCATTGAATTTGTAGATGAGTTGTTGATTATTAAAAGGCATGTTAAATTCAATTGAAAATAGTTATTTTAGTTGGAATATTGTGAGTTTTTGACCTAGGGTTTAGTTTTTTCTTATATTTGGTCAAATACAGGGGTGAATTTGAAATTGGAAGGGTAAGTAGGTTGGGGAAAGGATATTAGTAATATTAGGTATAAATTAAGAAGTTTTAATTGTTGGAGTGTAGTTATAGGTAGGTTAGGGTTGAAGTATGTCCCATCAATGATCACACATAGTGACCATCAGTGGTCACACTGACCATTGATGGTCATCATGACTGTTGATAGCCACCTTGCATGTAGAGAGTTTTGGAGTTGTTCAAATTTTGAAGGCAGAATACATGATTTAAGTGTTTGATTTGGGTTAATATTGTAGGTAAGATGTTGGGTTTGGTAGGTAGTAGTGCAAGTGGTAAGTTTGATAGATGAAGCAAAAGAACTTTTGGATACCTGAGGTGAAATATTAGGAGGGGGATGGTAAAATAATTGATGGTAAGGGTAAAGGGAAATAGGTCATTATTAAGGAAATAAGATAGTTTAAGAGGCAAAGTTTGTAGGCAAAATAGTATAGGTGACTAAGTGTGTTTGCTAATGAATATTATAGTCATGGGAACAATTTTAGATGCATAATCAGGTGTCACACATCTTTGTAAAGATCCACTAGGTTGTGACTATTGTAGACAAGGCACACATAAAGGAGGTAGGCCTTGGCATGATGAGGCATTATCATTATGTACCATGTGATGTAGAAATGATCTTCACCCTCATCAAGAGATGGGATCCAACCAAAAACACCTTATTACTACCCACTAGTGAGATGATGATCTTACCAAAGGATGTTCATAAGATCACTTGATTACCCATATAGGGTGACCTAGATTAGCACATAGAGTGGGAGGAGAGAGATGAGACCCTATAGTTACTATATGGAGATGACCATGATCAATTGAGGTGGCATGTTGGAGGCTTCAGCAACACTACATTATATCAAAGGGTAATAAATGATAGGAGGTTGATGACCATGATGATGAAGGAAGTCTCATGCTTTGCTATTCCTAACTTGAGTAGTGGGAGGTTCTGATACTTGCTACTAGGGGTATTGGTCAAGATGCTACTAGGTTAAATAGTGTTTGGTTAGGTACCCATGTTACTTATGTAGATATATAGGGAGGTATGGGGATTCATAGATCATAAGAGGTATGGCATCAACATGGGCTTTGTTATACACTACTAGGCCTATGATCACATTCAAGTGTTGAGGCCGATGGGGTTGCCATGAGTAGGGTATGTGAAGATAGATTTCCCAATTGGTTTTATGAGGTGGAGAGGTGAATTTTCTATCACAAGTGTAGGAGGAGGGGTATAAGACACAGATTAGTTCAGAGGGGATCAAGAATATTTAGTTGTAGGTGATGTGATATAGAGGCCCTATGTTAGGTTTTTAGAGTGGGCTAAATACAGGAGACATACATTATCCTTATAGAGTTACAGGTGGATCTTTGTTAGGAGGGATGGGGAGGTAGAGATCATCCCATTTGAGAAGGTGTGACAATAGTTTATCTTGGTATAGGGTATCTTAGGTTCATTTCCTAGATATAGGTGGGAGGATGTAGAGATCACATTACCTGAGTGACATCCAATATAGACCTTGCTAGTTTATGAGGAGTTACCAGTGTGGCTTGTGATAGATGATCTAGGTTTTTTAGATGGTTACCCTACATGGTACCAGGATCTTTATGTAGAAATAGATTTTGGTGGGGATGATGGTGGTAGGAAGCCTATAGATGTTGACCCAATTGGTAGATGTTAGTAGGTATAGGTTCAGGGGGTTTCCCTAGATGCATGGGCAAGAGTGATGCTAGCTACTACATAGGTACAAGTTACAACATTATAGGGTTAGTTGGTAGCTTTACAGGGTCAAGTAAATACACTTACAAGTGATATGGACTAGGCTAGAATTTCACTAGCCTTGGTTACCTAAGAGAGAGACTCCTTAAGACAGATGGGATGATGATACATAGCACCTAAAGGACCACCAAGCACCATTCCTAATATTATGAGGCTATAATCTTAAGATGTTGTCTTGATGAGCCCTGATGGGGTGAGCACATAGCTAGTTTGGTAGGTGGTGCCAGTGTGGTGACACTAAGACAATAGGATGCTTCTATAGGTGGACAAAAAAGTACATCATGAGGAAAATCAATAGGAGCTAGTGGTGCTCCAAGAGATAGTAGTGCCTCAGGGGCATTGTTATGATATAGTTTGTGTTATATTATATTCTATTGTATATCATTTTGATGCCAACCTGTGAACTAATGTGGTGAGATTTACATTTTGAGAGAGAGAAGTATATTATTATATACATCACAATGTTAGACTCATGATTTATATATATGGTCCTTTGCTTATTGATCATGGTCTATGATATGTTTTGGTGTTTATGATGTCATGTTTATATTGATTAGTGATGATATTATATTTATTATGCATATATTATGGATATTGGATACTGATGTAGACTCACCTAGCTAGGCATGGGATGAAATATCTCTTGTTTATTCATGTTTATGTTTTATGACATGTATGTTCATGATGATGTTTATGACATGCTAAATTTTAATGAATATATGCTTCATTATTTATATTTAGACATGTGGTGAAAATTGTTATGGATTTATTGTTCATGAATGGAGTGATGTTAATATGATGTTTTATGGACATCATTTATGCTAATGATGCCTAGTTTTACTCATGATACATGTTGATATGATGTGATATGGTTATGGTTATGGTCATCCTGCTTAAGGTGAAACACATAAAGTAAGTTGAATAGCAACATTAGTTTTGAGAAAAGGAAGATAGTTAAGAGACAAATGTCCAAGTGAATAGATATTCACCAGTTATGAGAGGATAAGAAGAGGGAATGATTCTTCTTCTTTAGTAAGGATTAAAACAAAACTCAAAGTTGTATTGGATTAAGAAACATAAGCCTTTTTAATGTTTCGTATTAGCATTCGTTAGTTGGTTAAAAAGGAGTCTTAATCACATAATGTCCAGCGAGCTCAAAATCCCTTGCTTTATAGGGTATAAAGGGGAGATGGATGAAAAATGGAACCTTCTTGTGAGACTGGTATGCCTCTTATGGAGGTTACTAAGGAATCAATATATATATGTCTATGTCATATAAAATGTAGACTGATTGATGCAAGAAGTCTACTTATGAGAGTCAATTATGTCTTTCAAAATTATTACTAATGAAAGTCGATTGATATTTTTGATAGTAGTTTGCTTTCGTTATGATTTTGATAATGGATCATTTGATTTTGTTTCTATTTATGGGAATATAATCAAAATGGTAAGCTTCCAAGAAATTTCTATATTTTTGACAAATGCTTTACTCAGCCATCCTTCAAGGGAGTGGTCTAAGTTTGTTTGCTTTGTTCAAGGCTTTCTGATAACTATCCTTTGAAGGAACAGTCTATCTTATATTTTGAGCAATTTGGATATGCTTATGTAGTTGTCCTTTGAGGGAGCAGTCTATGAATGCTTAGGAATGACCCATGATTTGTTTTTGGTTATGACTTGTTATTGATGTTTAATTTTATGTTTGACATAGACCTATTTATATAGGCTTAAAGGTTGGCCTTTATGGAGGCAAAACTAAAAGCACAAGAAGGTGAGGTAAGTGAAAAGAGGTTTAGGTGATAATGATCATGGTAATCCATCTTGTGAAAGGGGAGGAAATTTCCATGAGAATAATGCCATGGGTAGAGTCATGGTACCCATTATTTAAGATGAGACTATGATTGTGCTGGGTAATTACATGATTTAATTTTAATTAGTTGCCCTTAAAATGGGGAGCTAAATGTGGTTTGAAATCAAGGGATGAGATTAAGTTAGTTAAAAGGTGATTTTGATCCTTCTTTAACAAAATAAAGGATGCAGATGTGAAGCATTGAGGGGCTCAAATTCTAGGTTACCTTCAAGAGAGGATAATCGGTAATCTCCTAATTTGTACTTGTGGGTTATGATATAAGGTCTAAGCCAATTTAAATCAATCTTTCCTCTCTTATTTTTATCCATATTGGTGACATGTTGATTATCACACTCTAAGGTGTCTATTATAGGCATGATTGATACACTCTTGATAAACATGAAGATGGGTGAGGGTGGCTAAATGATGCTCATCAAGTAGCTCAAGTTGGGCTAAACAGTGCTAATGATAATCATCTTCAAAAATGAAATCTTATAAAGATATGAAAAGAGATGGGATTTGGACTTCTAGAGGTAAGACAACCTTTGATCCAAACACAAGAGAGAATGGGGTAGTATCTGTAAGGGTTCGAATGCTAATATGATATGCCCATAAGGTGAAGGGGGTGTGTAAATGTTAATCTCAACCAGATGTATTAACCATTATGGTGATCATGTTGTTGAGTGTTTTGTTAGAGGATGTTGCCTACTCATTCTCTTGAGGATGATAGGGTGAGGAAAAACTTAACTTAATCCCAAATGTGTCACAAAAACCCTAGACCTGCTTATTTTTAAAATATTTACCATTGTTGATATAGTTTTGTGAGGAACACAGAAGTGGTAGATGATGTGATGGTTGATAAATATGACAATCTTTTCCACTTTGTTCAAGACTAAAGGAATAGCCTCTACCCATTTGGTAAAATACTTGGTCATGATGATGATATAATGGTGTCTCTATGAATAATGGGTGTTAATTTCACCAATAAAGTCTAGACCCCATTGTGAAAAGGGCCAAAATTAGTGGATATGTGAAGACTATGGCTAGGTGTGTGATGTAAATTGGCATGTTGTTAACATTTAACACACTTTGTAACATAATCACAATAGTCTTGGTTGAGGGTAGGCTAGTAATATCCAAGGTTAAGGATGCATTTAGCCATGGTGAGGCCACTAAAGTATCCCCCATAGATGACATCATATGTTTCCTCGATAGCATGAGAAACTTCATGACTACATAGGCAATGGAAGAGGAGACCATAAAATCCACATTTATAGAGAATTCCCCTTATAATGGTATAATGTGAGGTACTTTGGATAAATTCTCTATGAGCATTCCTAGAAACACCAAAAGGAATGTTGATAAGGTTAAGATAGTAAAAGGTATGTTGATACCAAAGGTTAGGTTGGGTCTCTTCTATTGGACTAAACACCAGCATCCCCCTTAGGGATTTGTGACATGGACTAACAACCTCCTATGGGTACTTATCTGGGGTTTGTATCAGGCATTAACAGGTCAATCTTTTAGTGCAATGGCAAGCATTCCTTTCTAAAAATTGGTATCAGAGTCATGGTCATGGGTTAAAATCCCCTCGGGTAACACTAAGGGGGGGATTTTTGGACTAATCACTATCATCCCCCTCAAGGATTTTTGACATGGAATAATAGCCTCTCATGGGTACTTATCTAGTGTTTGTATCAGGCTTTAACAAGTCAATCTTTTGGCGCAATGGCAAGCATTCCTTTCTAACATCTTCCACATTGAATATGGTGGGAGAATATGGTTTTATATAAGAAGGATAGGTAAGTCTATGGATAATGATAGATATATTAGAGTTAGAAGGTGAAAATAGGATTTGGGAGGTGAGGTAAGCCATGGTATTGGTGAACTTGTTGGTAGATTGCAGGGTGGATTGGATATGGTAATGTTCAAATGATGTTAAGAGTTCATCAACTAGCTATTTTTACTATTGTAAAACATCATTCTTATAATGTTAAGAGATATTGATTTTATTGACCATAAGTTGAGAGTCATCAGATATGTTGATTGTTTTGACTCTTGAGGCTAGTGTAGTTTGAAGACTTATGACTAGGGCTTTATACTCAACCATATGATTGGTTTATTCAAAATCTATCTTGAAGGACAAATTAAGGGGTTCATCATTGAGGGGAATAAGCATGATATTGGATCCTCCATCATGATGAAACTTTGATTCATCAAATCGCATGGTCAATAGCTAAAGTCTACCTGAGAGAGGGTTATGATGGACTCATCGAGAAACTCAAAAGGATGGGGTTGGTTACCTATTAATGGTGATTCATCCAATTAATGAGAAATTACTTTCCCTTTTATTAACTTCTAATAAATAAATTCAAGGTCAAACTTATCTATAATCATTATCCACTTGGCCATACATCAGTTTTGATATGGCTTAGAGTACATGTACTTGATTAGATCGATATTGGTTATGACATAGATATGTGGTTAAGAAGGTAGCAGCAAAGTTTGGTGGCCACAAAGACTAGGGCTAAGAAAATTTTCTTAGTATGGGTGTACCAAGTCTCATACTTTACAAGTATGAGGCTAATGTAGTAGATAGATTGATCTTTCTATTGTTCATCCTGATGAGCAAGCATTGCCCCTAGGGAGTGGTTGGTGACAAAGATATAAAGGTAGAAGGTTGGTCATCTTTATGAGGGGTGAGGATAGGTAGAGACAAAAGGTACTTTTTGAGTGAATTAAAGGCTTTTTTATAGATGCCATTCCACTTAAAAGATACCTCCTTCTTCAGAAGGTGGTGGAAGAGTTAGCATCAGTCTAAGAGCTGGGAGAAAAAGTGATGAATGGATTGGAGCTTACCCTACAAGCTATGGAGTTTCTTAAGGTGAGTGAGAGGAGTCATGTCAAGGATTGATTTAATTGTGGATAGATAAACTTTAATTCCCCAAATGGAGACAATAAAGCCAAGGAGTTAGCCTGATAAGACCCCAAAAATTCATTTTTTAGGGTTAAGGCAAACATGGTAATGGATGAGGTGCTCAAAGATAATCTTGATAATGGCTAAATGATCCTTCTGATAGTTGGATTTCCCAAGAAGGTCATCAACATAGTATTTTATGATGTTATAGATAAGGTCATGGAAGATGTAGGTCATAGCGTGTTGGTAGGTTACACCAACATTCTTTAGTCTAAAAGGCATGACCCTATAACAGAAGGTTCCCCATGGGGTGATAAAGGTGGTTTTGTGTTGATATTCAAGGGTGATTATTAATTTATTGTAGTCTAAAAATCCATCCATAAGAGATAACATCTCATGGTTGGTTGTAAGATCAACTAGTTGGTCAATGCTTGGTAGAGGAAAACCATCTTTTGGGAAGGCAAGGTTGAGGTTGTGAAAGTATACACAAATTCGTAGTCACCTTGTGGCTTTGGTGATAGGTATGATGTTTACTACCCATTGGGGGTAATTAATGGGCTGAATGAAGTTGACAGATAGGAGACATTGAATCTCTTCTTTGATGATAATGGTTATGCGAGGGTGCATTAATCTAAAAAAAATTCTAATGATCTTGGCATCACAATTGGTAACTATGTTATGGGTGGCAATAGAGGGTTTGATGCCAAGCATGTCATTATAATACCAAGAGAATGTTATGCTGAAATCTTGAAGGAAGGAGGGGAAGTCTCGAATTTCCTTGGAATTTAGTGATTGGCCAAGTTTGATAATGCAAAGGTTGTGCAGAGTGCCCAAGTTGATATCCATGGTGGATTTGACGGGGTTGTATTGAGAGGCACCTAAGATAGATACCTTGGGTTGGTTTGAAGGTGAAATTTTTGGGTTTTATTTGGTTGGGAGGTAGAAGATGGATATATCCATGGAATGGATACTTTCACCTTCCTCTTATCCTTTTATTATGATCTTGTGACCACGTGGATAGTATATATGGAGGGAGGAGTTGGGGTAGGAGATTGGTTAGGCTCTCCCTCACTCTGAGGTGAGGGGGGAGTAGGTAGGCATTGGGTTTTTATTGTTGCTTTTTGTTTTGGTAGCATGCTCATGGGAGGTTCATTTGATAATATATCATCCTCATAATAGAGCTGATGGATTAAATTTTGGAGAGTTTTATAGCTCTTCATGTTATATTTGGGTGTCTTACGATAGGAGCAAAATTGGTGGTCATTATACCAGACAAGTTTTGGACCAAGAGGGTCAAAGGACTTGATAGGAGGTAAGGTCAAGAAAGAAGATTGCAATAACCTTTATAAAATATCTAAGACTCATCTAAAGGTAAAGAGGATTTATAGGTTTTGGCCTTGGTTGGTGAGGTGGAAGTCTTTTTGGAAATAAGTTTGGTGATAGAAGGTTTGGGTAGGGTAGTGTTCTTAGTCAATGGTTTTGGTTTTGGTAAGGTGGAAGTTAATGAGTTGGAGGTGGGAGGTTTTAGGGTAGGTAGTTTGGTTAATGATGGCTTGGTGAAGATGGGTGTGTTAGAAAGCAATTATGAAGGTGTAACCAATAGAGGTGGTTGGGTTTTGGTTGAGATAAATGGTTTCCTAATCAAAGTAGAGGGATGAGGCCCTAAAATGCAGGGTAAGGTTGAGGGAGGTAGAATTCTATCCTTTTGGCCCTCTGGTGGTTTTACCTCCTTGGTTGATTTGGTTTGGTGCTTGGTTGGTGGGTCTAGTGAGGTTAGATCTAGTTTCAAGGATGGGTGGTTAAGATTCAACATAGGGAAGATGCCAAAGGTTTTGGTTGGTTTGGTTAGATTGGTTTGAGAGGATTATTTGGTTGCTTGGGATTTGGCCACATATGATGGTTGAGAAGTGGTTGGGTTGGTAGAGGTTTTTATTGGTTTGGTTGATAAGATGGGGGGTTAGATAACAGAAGTGGTGGGTTGATTTATCAATGAGGTGGTTGAAGGTTCATGTTTGGTGATGTAAAGGAGCCCCAATTGCTACTAAAAGGTGGCCCAATCCATGTCAGGCTTGGAGATAAATTCTAATCTCTAAACTAATCTAGATAATGGTTTGTAGACTGATCTTGTTCCCTAGATAGTGGACTCAAAAGATAAACCCATAGGTTAAGAAAGGGGAATGATGACCTCATTATTTTATTCAATCTAAAGATGCAAGGTTTGGATGGTTGAATCTTCTATGGGAGGCATAGATGTAGTGGTTTCTTCCTTGGAAATGATATCCAAAAGGGAAGTAAATTGTTTGGTAGTTGAGGGAGAAGGTAGAGTAGTGATTGTTTCTTGTTTGAGTATGTTAATTGAAGGAGGGGTTGATGACTCCACCATCTCAAGAAGCAAAGGAGGGGAAAAGGTCACTTTCTTGGTTTGGGTCTCTAAAAGGGGAGAAGGTAACTTAACTACCTCAATAAGTGGAGGAGAGTAAAAGGTTACTTCCTTGGTTTGGGTCTCCAAAATGGGAGAAGGTAACTCTACTACCTCAATAAGTGGGGAGGGAAAAGGATAGGTAGAATGGGTGGTAGGTTCTTTAGTAATGACCTTGTCAAGAATGATATTGATGGTATGGGCATCATGAGAACACTCAATTTTATTGCTCTCATTTTTAGTAGGTGTATGATTAGGAAAAGGTTGTCTAAAAATGTCAAGGGGTTGGTTTAGAGGTGCATTCAGGTTGTCCAATGCAAGTTTCCCCTTGTCAATGAGGGTTTCGACAAAGTTTTTGAAGGTATTACACCTACTAATGTCATGCCCCACTACCTGATGGAAAGCACATAGCTCATTTTTGTTGTACCATCTAGGTACAAGATGAAAAGAATCAAATTGTTGAGGGGGCTTGATGGGAGGAAGTTGTATGATACTAGCTTTCAGTAGCATCTCCAAGACTAAAGCATAAGATTCCCTAAGTGGAGTAAATTACTTCCAACTATTTTAGTTTTGGTTTCTCATGTTTTTATTTGAGGAGTTATAAGAATTTAATTGTTTGATAGATGGTGAAGGAGTGATCTTAAGTAAAACCACATTCTTAGTTCACTTGTTCTTGGCATTGGCATTGGTTTGGTTGTTTGGTTTAGAGGAAGAGGCCTCATTGGTTTTTTAGGTAGATTTTTTGTTTTAAACTTCAACTTTCCTTCATCGATGGTTATGTTTTCTAGATTACATGCCATGGTAAAATCTTCATTAAAGGTTCTAAAGCTCTGAATAAGCAATGTAGAGGAGATGTGATTAACACATGCTCGAGTAAAAAGTTATATTAGTTCTGATTGGGGTAAGGAGAAGGAAAGTTAATTGATTTAGAAGGCTATAAAATTAGAAATAGATTCATCATCAAATTTCTAGATACAGTAGTGGTCAATTATTGAAACCTTTTTGGAAATATTTATTGAAAATTGATCCAAGAAGGTTTGGGATAGTTGGGTGAAGGATAAGAGAGAGTGTTTGGTTATAGCACTATACCAGTCTCATGCCAGTCCTGATAAATACATAGGAAAAGTGCAGAGAAAGAGAGCATCATCATAAGCAATCAAATAGCATGAATGCCTAAATGCCATGAGGTGTTTTTGGGGGTCCTCCTTACTTTGAAATTTAGAAAACTTGGGAAGTTCCCACTAAGGAAGATATGGTCTAATATGGACAAAGGGGTGAATGGGTTTATTATAGATCTAGTCATATGATAAGATGTTGTTAACACCAGAGATGGATGATTCTAAAGTAGTCATTATTAGGACCCGAAAGCACCATTGATTACCAAGCAACTTAATATGCAGAATTTAACCCGAATGCACAAGTAACTAAAATTCAAAAATAACATAGAATATGAGAGACAATACCCAATTATATTAACACTCTTTCAAAAGGAAATACAACAAAGAAGATTACCACAGTCTTCTTCCTTACACACCTCTAGGGCTCCCACACCTCTAGGGCATAAACAATAAATCTCTTCAAGAGCTCACTCTCTCTCTTACGGTCCCAACAACAACTCAAGCACAGATTTGTTGTTCACCTCCAACCAGTCAGTATCACTACTACTAGTACCACCAGTCAGTATCACTACTGCCAGTATGCAAGTGCTCCACGCACTCCAAGTGGATCTCCCTGATCTTGTACCTTGTTGTGTTGCCCGTCTCCTTTGACCTTGCTATTCTGCAAATCCACCTTAGACCTTGCACACACAAATACCTACAAATCAACTGATCATACTTACCATGTAGATCTCTCTACAACCTAAAGAACCCTTGTCCTTGCCTCACCAAGTCCTTATGATTCTTCAACCATTACCCCAGTGGATCTTCTACAAGAACTTGCACAACCTGTAGCTCTACTTGATCATAAACACTCGGCACCCCTATGGAACTAGGAAGAGCTACCCTTGCTCTCTTCACTCTCAGAAGGAGCTAACCAAGCTCAACTCAAACTAGAACAAATTACAATACAGCCCATGAGTTTATTAAATAGATCTCATGCAAACAATAATTAGACATCTAATTACAATAATTAGATCCACAGATCCAAGACTAAAATTAGCCTTTAACATGCAAACAACCAGTTCGTTAACAAACTGTTCATGCAACTAATAGTTTTGGAACTGCACAGGTGACTGATGTCAGTCCCTGTCTGGTTGGAGATGACCGATGTCAGTTTTCTCTACACTGGATGTGATCGACATCAGTTGATCAGATCAATGCCAGTTGCTCTGCAACTCAGCAACCTCTCAATAACCTCCTCCATGTCTGCATCAATGAAGCTTTTAGCTCCACAACTTAGCAATCTCCCACTTGGAGATAAATAGCTACACTATACCTATACCTATACACCATCTAATTTATTTTCTGGCTTGTATCCCTCTTCAAGATCAATCCTGAAGACCAACCACCACACATCCTATGGTGCAACACCTGTCATCCAAGTAACCTACCAAATCTGAAGTACTTGACCCTGAATAGCATGAATCCCTATTGCTGGTCCCTCTCAGATACCTGAGAACCCACTGAACTGCTTTCTAGTGCTTCCTTCTCGGATTGACTACAAACTTTCTGACAACACCCACTACTTGGGCAAACTCAGGGAGTACACATGTACTCAACCTCATCATGTGAATGGGGACCTTGTTTTGTGAATTGTCCATCCATAGGTGTGCTGCCCTGTTCTGCATCCTGCACTACCTTCACACAATCATCCTGTGACAACATCACCTTGTGATCTTTCCTATCTCTAGGATTACTCATGCCAAAGAATTTTGCTGCTCCCAAATCCTTCATGGCAAACCATTAAACTAACCTTACCTTTAGCTCAGCAAAACCTTGTATGTCTGAACCTTCAGCTAGCATACCATCCACATATAGTAATAGGATAATGTTGCAACCATCATCCAACCTGGTAAGACAAACACAATGGTTACACTGACATTGACTAAAGCCTTGCTTTGTCATCCACTTGTTAAACCTGTACCACTATCATGTAGCTTGCTTAAGACCATATGACCTAGCCTTCCATCTCATGTGTCCATTCTCTTTATTCTTTAACCAAGAAATCCATTCATCTCTTAGTGCTTTCATACCAGCTAGCAACCCTACCAAATCTCTCGTTTGGTTCTACATCATATTCATGCCATGCTCCCATTGTTTCCTGGATCTTTCCTGCTCTACAGTGAGCAATGAGTATAAAGAAGAGGAATAAAAAATTTGAGGCTTACTTACCCTTTCAATCCTCCACATGGGCGTTTGAGACTCCTTAATAGCTTGATGTCTACCCAAAATCCATTCCAGTGACCGACTTTAGTCACCACATAGTCTGCATCTGATCGACGTCAGTTCCATGTGACTGTCTAGGTCACTGACATCGGTTATCCCATCAACGTCAGTCTCCACCTACCTAACACCACTAACTTTGCTTGTTTGCACATGACCAACATCGGTGCCTATTTGTTCGACACCAATTTTCCATGACCGATGCCGGTACTTATGTTCACCTGTGAGTGATGACTTTTTACCTGTGAGCTCTATTTGGATCAAAACCCTGTCCAAACTGCCCTGCACAGAGTTAATCAGCCTTCTCCACTGATCTCTATCCGTCATCTCCTCCATAAACACCAAGGCTTTCTAGTTCTTAAGTTTGTCAAATACATCAGACTTCTTCTTTAGAATATGCATCTCCTTCTTTCTCATGTGACCAAGCCTACAAAGCCACGTCTTTACAACAGAAGAAGAATCAGTAATACAAGCAAGTAGATAAAGAGTACTTGCTTTCTTACCACATGATAGTTCAAGTGCATCCTTGGTAACATTCCAAGAATCCACTGTGAGAGCTCCTATGCATCTCTCATCACCCAACTTTCCTGAAGCAATTAGCCGCATCTTCAAGACTAGGACCTGCACGACCTTCTTCAACACCCATGTGTTGGCTGCCTGTAATTTCAGCAACACTTCCCCTTTGCCAATACTTTGACAAGGCTCACCAACCCCTCTATTTGGGGCTGCATGGAAAGAGGCAATAGAATATATAAACCAAGATTCTACTTTATCCAAGGAACATCCCAGAGCATCTTGTGCAGTAACACCTACAACATCTGCTTCTTCAGTTCCTTCATGCTGATCTTCTACCAACCAACAATATTTCTTTCCCTGTTCTTTCTTTCCATAACACTGTAATTGACCATTCGTGCTTTTCAATTCCTCCATTCTTAGCTTACTTTATTCTACCATTGCTATACTCCCACTCAATCAAAAACCCCTAAGAGTGACCTATAATCAAACACAAACTTGCTCCCTGCAACCTTAGCTCTGATACCAACTGTTAGGACCCACAAGCACCATTGATTACCAAGTAACTTAACATGTAGAATTTAACTAGAATGCACAAGTCACTAGAATTTAGAAATAACATAAAATATGAGAGACAATACCCAATTGTATTAACACTCTTCCAGAAGGAAATACAACAAAGAAGATTGCCGCAGTCTTCTTCCTTACACACCTCTAGGGCTCCCACACCTCTAGGGCATAAACAGTAAATCTCTTCAAGAGCTCACTCTCTCTCTTACGGTCCCAACAACAACTCAAGCATAGAGTTGATGTTCACCTCCAACCAGTCAGTATCACTACTACCAGTACCACTAGTCAGTATCACTACTGCCAATACGCAAGTGCTCCATGCACTCCACAAGTGCTCCACGCACTCCAAGTAGATCTCCCTAATCTTGTACCTTGTTGTGTTGCCTGTCTCCTTTGACCTTGCTATCCTATAGATCCACCTTAGACCTTGTACACACAAACACCTGCAAATCAACTGATCATACTTACCATGTAGATCTCTCTACAACCTGAAGAACCCTTATCCTTGCCTCACTAAGTCCTTATGATTCTTTAACCAGTACCCCGATGGATCTTCTACAAGAACTTACACAACCTATATCTCTACTTGATCATACACACTCGACACCCCTGTGGAACTAGGAGGAGCTACCCTTGCTCTCTTCACTCTCAGAAGGAGCTAACCAAGCTCAACTCAAACTAGAATAAATTACAATACAGCCCATGAATCGATTAAATAGATCTCATGCAAACAATAATTAGACATCCAATTACAATAATTAGATCCACAGCTCCAAGACTAAAATTAGCCTTTAACATGTAAACAATGAGTTTGTTAACAAACTGTTCATGCAACTGACAGTTTTGAAACTGCACAGGTGACCGATGTCAGTCCCTGTCTGGCTGGAGATGACCAACGTCGGCCGATCTCTGACCAATGTCAGTTTGCTCTGCATTGGATATGACCGATGTCAGTTGATCAAACTGATGCTGGTTACTCTGCAACTTAGCAACCTCTCAACAACCTCCTCCATGTCTGCATCAGTGAAGCTTTTAGCTCCACAACCTAATAGTCATTTTATCCATGAGAACTTTCATTAGATCTACTTAGGGTTGTGTACCTAAAAGTTTTTAAGGGGCATATTATTGTTTTAGTTAGGTAGCATATTGATAATTGGTAAGAGGTTAAGAAGTTACCACATGTTGATATGTGGAAATGGGTGGTTGGGTGGATGCTATGTAGGGGTAGGTGGATGTAAGTGGTTGGATAGTAGGTAGGGGTATATGCCCTTATGGGTTAGGGATGTAACCTAGGTTTGATGCAATGGGAACCTATTAGGTAGAGTTGTAGTTGGGTTGGTAATAAAATGAAGGGTATTGACCTTTGTACTAATCAGTGGTAAGGTAGAAAGTATAGACACCAAAAGGTTTTGATGTGGGGTAGAGGTTAGTAGATTGGGGGTAGTTAAAGGAAAGTTGGTAATGCTAGTGGTAGGTAATCCCATAGTGAGGGGATTATAGGTGGCTAGTGGTTGGGTTTCTCCTAAGGTAGAGTAGTTGGTGGTAGGGGTAGAAGGTATAAGGGTGTTTTTGGGTTTGACAAGTTGGTTTTCCATAGTAGTATTAAAGGGATTGTTAGTAGATGAAGAAGCTTGGGTAGTCAATGGTTGGGTGATGACTATGGAAATATAAGTGTTTCCCATAAGGTGGGAAGTCATGCCATAAGTTGGGTCCATAGGTGGAGATGAAGTAGGAGTATGGTGAGTCATGGTGTTAAGATAATGCTAAAGGGCTACAAGATTATTATCTAAGAAGGTGGAAAAGTTCATATCTCTTTGGGAAACTTGTAAAGGGAAAGAAGGACTTCCCAAAGGATGAGGAGAGTTATCTATTTTAGAAATGCACTCCATGGATGAAGAAGTAGAAGAGGTTGATTGCTTTGGTGATGGTTTCTATTCTACTAGATTCCTTCACTACTGGCAAGTGAAAACCATACAAGATAAGGGAAAGAGAATATACAAACAATCTCACCACTCAAATAGAGAGAAGAAAATCAAATGAGCAAGGAAAGAAATCACACACTAGAATGTATGTTAAGTCCTAAAGTTCCTTTTAGTCTCTCTTTTGTCTTATGCCTTAAGCTTTCAACAAATTATGTGACTCCTCTTGGGATGATAAAATAGGCACTAGAAAGGATATATATGGATGGTTTCATTTTGTTCAGGCTCTCAAAAAGGATCTATATTGAAAATCAATATGTGGCTTAGTATTGGGGTCTACCCCCTCACTTCACATACCACAGTGATAAAGTTGTCAAGTTCTTAGCCAATATATACCAATTTTCAAAGTTTATACTCAACCAAAGAGCTAATTTGGTTCTCCCCTTGGTAATGACATCCAAGTAGGATCATCGGGAAAGGGTAAGGTGATCGCTAGGTGCTAAAATCCTAGTCAAGCTTTGCCTTAAGTTGTTTAATGTTTTATTTATGTATGTGGTTTGGTTTAGTGTGTGTAACAAAAATGATGTTACAATTGAATTAATTTGTTTTAATTTAAACTATGTGAGGTAAAATTACAAGTAATCAATGTATGTAACTGATTTTAAACCTAAAAGAGATTTTAATTTCATTTATGGGCACAAAATAGGGAGAAAAGCATATAAATATAAACAAAAGAAAAATTGAGTAAAGAGTCAAGGTTCCATTGGGTGTGTCATAATTTTTTAGTGAATTTTAGCTTATATTTTGAGAAAAGAAGAAGAAACTGGATACAGGTATGGTTGAAAAACCTATTTGATTATGCACATGTTGAATCAGATCATTATGAAGAGCTCCTCTTTAGCTTGGGAGGAATGACCTACAAATAAGATAACATCAAAGTAAATGGTTGGTTAGATAAATAGTCACGTGGATTGCCTAGCACTAGGTAGATCTCGAAATCAAGAGCTCCCTTGGGGGATTTTAATCCACACATTTTAAATAATTAAGTTTATAAAATAGAAGATAAGGTACTTTCATCAATAATTAAAGGGTACTAAAATTGAATACAATAAATTCTTGATAAATAAATTGACTAAAATGACTAAAATAATAATAAGTGGGTTAATACTAATGCTAAATAGGTCAAGTGTGGTTTAGAAAAATAGGTTGGAAGTTTGTGAACAATCAAATGAGAAGAAAGATTTGGTTAAGGGTAGGTGGATGAAAATAGCTTGTTATTTTCTACCATAGTGACCATCAATGGTTGGTGTGACCATCGATGGTTAAGGTGACTATCGATGGTCGAGGTGACTATCAGTGATTGGATACACCATTAGCAATCAAGGTGACCATCAAAAATTACTCTATGTCAAGTTTAGGTGGTAAAAAGGTAATATTGATGTGGTGATAGAAGGTAATACTAGGAGATTGGTTTATGCTAGGCTGATTATGAAATGGAAACAAAGTAATTGATAGACTGGAAATAAATACTAGGCTTGGTGAAGGTTGATTAGATGAATGGTTGAGGTGGTTAGCTCATTTATAGATTCTAATGTGATTTTGATAGAGTAATGGTACTTGGTTATAGACTAAGGGGCAATGGTAAGTCAGATCTCTATCATGATGGCTAGATCACTGGATTGCTAGAAGAACACCTAAAAAAGGTCTGGATGCAAAGGCTCTTGATAGTTGTGGATCCATCTTCACCTCATGTTGTTCTCTTCTTATAGGAAAGGAAAAAGAGGTGCAATAAGATGTTCACAAGGGGTTTGAATTATTGTTTAATTTTAAATTCAACATGTAAGGGCTTGCAAATGAATTAGACATTCTAATTATATAAAATCAAGTTAGAGTTAAAGGATCAATTAAGTTGGTTTAGATGGTGGAAGTTGACCATCGATGATCAAGGTAGCCATCGATGATTAGGGTGACTATCAAAAATTAAGGGTCAAGGAAAAGTTGTGTTAAAAGGTGGGTTTAGCCAGTAGGTCAGACTAAGTAGCATTAGGCCTAGTTTGGGGTTAAATGGTCTAGGTTGGGCCCAAGGGGGTTTTAAGGTGGTTCAAGGGAATTATGACATTCAAAACTATCATTACATATTTTTGGTGTCTACACATACATATGAAATGATAATGTTTAACTAAACATTCCTTTGGCCAAAGTTTTCAAATAGTTATTGATCTCTAGGATTAGTCAAATTCATACACACCACTTGATTAGATTACCTTCATCTGGCATTGGTGATGCTAAGTAAGTTAATGAAGTCCATCTCATTGCTTATTTAGTACTAACAATGTGAGATTTGGTTAATATAAATATAATCAATAGATTCATATAAAAACTACTTCCTATTAGCAGGCATAAAATGTGCTAAGTATAGAAATAATCTAAAAGACATGCATTTAGTTAGGGAAACATATGTAATGAATCTATTTATATTATTTATCACATAAAAAATAAATATAAACAAGTACAGTTTATACCATCTGAGTATAATATATTTTTAAACTACATGTTTCTAATTTTTGCAAGTAGATTCAAATATAGTACATTCTATGAAAAACAACAATATCATAGTCTATTATTTTATGTACACATTACTTGATTATAAACAGTCAGTCATAAAAAATTTAGAGATCAAATATCTCATAAACAAAGTCTTAACTCAAATGAAACATAATGTTTTATTGATATAACTAGTTGTACATTTAGGAGGTTGCATGCATATAATCATAATGTCTTATCCCATAGGATTCTATGACTTAATTAAATAGTCAATAATAGATATAATTATTGGCACACATCTCAATGTAAAAATATATGTTATATTTTTATATGAGTACCTAAGTCCTCATATAGATATATTTCATATATTTATGCACCATATCAAATACATATAGAATACATACTACATAATATATTTGTTCAAAAATACAAATAGTGTTCTATCATGCTAACAGTAATTTT